>PVJI01003436.1:0-15396 GCA_004026765.1 Micronycteris hirsuta
TGCAGGCCAGAGGTTGCATTCCAACATGAGGTGGGACTACGGGACATGTGGGTATCGTGGGAGAAATGAGGTTTGAAATGATGGAGCCAGAAGGTAATGTGGAGAACATTATCCTGACCATCAAATGCATCAAATTGGAAACTGTAGTTCTCATCAATCCCTACCCAAATTGGAAATGCAGCCCTGTAACCGACAAAGACTCTCCCCAGGACCAAGCTCAGGCCAGGCTCCTCTGGACTCTCTTCTCAGCTAGGCCCTCAGGTTGGGGCTTCTGCATTCCTCTCATCATCGTCCAACTTCAGCAAGAATCCTGCCGAGTCAGTTTAACCAGAATTCCCCACGCTCCATATCTGACCACCTTTATGCTCCCCCCACCGCCTCCCCGCAGGTGATGCCTGGCTGCCTTGGCCTGCCTTCAGTAAGAAGCCCGGAGGTCAGTTTGGCCAGAATCCCCGCTTACTCCCGATGTTTCCTCTCAGTAATTTCCACCCGCCGGCCCCCAGCCCTGCTCCTACCATTCCCACTTCCCCTCGTGTGAGGCCCAACCTCGCTCCCTACGGAAAACCCTTGCAGCCCTCCTTGAATACAGTCTTGTCGCCATCTCTAACAAGTGGCACGAACACATTTTTTCACATAATACCTACATAGCATACTTAAAAAAAAAAAAGTAGGGATCCCCTCAAATAGAATTTATCAGATTTTTGTGATCAAATTTCTGGCTGATTTGAACACGGAAATGTGAAATGCCCTTAATTCCTATAGCCCACATACCAAGAAACTGACAGAGATTTCCCCAAGTTCAGCAAGTCCTAAACATTTAACGACCATAGCACAGCTCATTTGTAAACACGAACATTTTCTAAACTCTCCATCATCAAAGAACAAATTTGGGTCAACCATATTTGAGGAAGGACTAGAATATCTTTCTCTATTTTCTCTGTGGAAAAAAAAAAAATCGCAAAGAAGAGGGAACCGAAGTGGATGCAGCCAAAAAGAGAAGAAAAGTGTAACAGAGGTGGATTGGGCTGTAAGCTGGTGACGGTGTGAGGGTGTTTTGTGGTTTTGTGATATGTGCAGTATGTCTCTCTAACACTTGTGATCTGCTGTGCTTCTTTTCTCATTCTAGGTAAATGTCTGTGTTATAGTAATTGTACACTCCTTTTGTTACAGAGGCTCCTTCCCTGACAGCTCCCCGCCAAACCCCTTCTGTCCCTGCGTCATCCCTTCTGTCCCTGCCCTACAGATCTATGACTGGGTCACTCCCTTTGGGCCTCTGTGTATTTACTTCCTCCCACCAGACCCTCCTCCAGGGAGAGCTAAAGAGATCCAGCATCGCGGCTCACGCCTGCAGGGACGAAGCACCCGGCATCCACTACTTCGTTTGCGCCATGCTGCAGACCACTAGGGAAACCCCTCCCACTTTTTTATTATAGAAATGTTCAAACATATGCAGCAGGGGTGGGGCCACAGGCGGCCCACGCCGCAGGCTGGGCTTGGTGAGGCAGCGGAGGAGTCCGAAGTTCAATCTCAAGGTCCACTCTGGATCCTCTCTCCACCATGCCCCACGCTTCATGGCGCTTGACACATAGCACTGTGGTCACATCCGCACTCTTCCTCCGGCCGGGCTGGGGAATGGGCAGAACCTCTGATGGGAGGGGCTGGACAGGAAGCCAGCAGCAGCCTCGGGGTCCCTTTGGGACATGAAAAGGTACTGAGGCTGCTTCTCCCAGAGGCCCTATGGACAGAGGTCTCCAGACGTCCAGGCCTGGGGGTGGGCAGGGGCAGCAGCAGCAGAATCATTGGGCAGCATTTTCCCAATTATGTGCTGTGCCCCTGACCCCAGCCTATTTTGATGCAAGCCCAAGTGGGGAGAGGTTCAGGCTGGGAAATTTCCCAGGCAAATCTTATACCCACCCACTTTGGGGATGAGACTTTAGCCGCGGCTCATGGGACTAACGGAGAGCCCGTGAGGGCCCAGACTGCTCACTGCCGAAGGGAGCCATCTGCTCCTGGTGGAGGGTGGAGCAGCGGCTGTGTACAGAGCTGGGCTCGGGGCCAGACTGCGGGGGCAAAGCCCTGCCGACCACTGCACTAGCCATTTGACCTTGGAATCTGCCTGCTTCTCTATAAAACGACAGTAATGAAGAGCCTTACCTCAAATATGATAATGCACATAACACACTGAACACAGACCTGGGAACGACGCACTCAAACACGTGTGCCTCTGCTGCGATCTCCTCTGTGGCCTTCAGCCAAGGGTGACGGGAAAGGTGTATTCCCTTCTCTCAGGCCCAAGCGAGGGGCCGTCTCCTCTCCCTCCTGCCCCCAGAGGCAGGAGGCAGGGTGGCAAAGGCCAGCCTCATCCTGAAATCCAGCCGGGACTATCTCCTTTCGGCTCAGCAGGGACCACCCTCTTTTGTCTGGGGCTGGGGCGACCGGTTTGGGGAGCCAGTCTCTGTGCCACCCATCCCCGCCCCTTCTGCGGGGAGCTGGTGTCCGTCCCGCAGACAGTGTTTCCTTTTCAGCAGGAACAGGTGGGAAGCCTGGAACCAGAGAGGAAGCTGGGGGAGGGGTGGGGGTGGCGCCTGGCGGCGTCTTTGGCACCGCCGTGTGGGCGGCAGCTTTTCTCGGGCTCCCGGCCTCCGCTTTCCCCTCCTCTCGGGCAGCCCCATCCCCAAGGTGTGCGGGCCCTCCTCTCACTACCGGAGTGCTCATTCAGGAGAAAGGGAGTTTCATAAACTCATTTCCACGAGGGAGTTAAGGATTGCATTTCATTTAAGACAGGGCAGTGCCTTGTAGTGATTTTCAAATGGCAGCGAGTCCTTTCTTCAAATGCTGTCTCTCAATGGCTCAGACTGGGAACGGACTGAGGTCTGGGCATCCTCCCCTCCGAGAGGGCTCTGTGGGACCCTCGGGCTACGGAAGCAGTTTTGAGAAGCACATTACTCTACAGGGAGGGTCTCTTCAGACCTGCTCCCCACCCTTCCCCCCCTGAAGCCAGTGGGGCAGAGCCAGCACTTGAACTCGGAGCTCTGTGCCACTCCTGCCGGCCGGAGGCAAGTGAGTAGTGGGGATTGTGGAGGGGCCTTCTTTGCTACCCGCTCATCAAACATGAACCAAATATGCAAGCCTTCGCTGAGGCTTTGCATGGTAGGCTGAGGTCAGGGGATATTTATCAAGCAGGCTTCCTGGAGGAGGTGAGTGCTAGAAGCCAGAGGCACAGAGCTCAAAGCTGACAAGGTTGAGCAGGAAATCTTGTCTCTGGAAGTGGATGCAGCTGATTTAGGGCCCTTGATCTGTAGGGGGACAGATGAAGCCATCCTCCTGGACACACTGCCTTAATTAGCCTTTCTCAGCATCACTGAAAGGGCATGAGCCCAGGAGCAGGGACAGCTCCTGGGGGCTGGGCAACGTTCTTTATGCTTCGCAGGAGCAGGTCCCCTTTGGAGGCTCCTCTGAAGGTGCACATGTCAAGGGTAGGCTGGGCCTCCCGCTGAGCCGGCCAGTGAGCGTGCACTCGTGTGTCTGCGTGCAGGCACACACAAAAGTGTGCGGGGGTTGTCAGGGTCCAAACTTGCCAGCGAAGAGAACCCCAGCTTCCAGTTTCCTCACCAGAAAACATGGAGACCAAGTCCAGCAAACCCCAGTGCAGGCCTCAGGGGAGCAGGCCCGGTTTGGGGGAGGCCACGGTCAGCACTGGAAGAACCAGCGTATTATGATGCCAACAGGGCCCATTAAAGGAAAGGGCTCAGGGTCCCAAGTGCCTGCAGGGGAGGCCACCATCCTAGAGTGTGAGTGGAAGTGACATGTGTCGTTTCTATCTGGCGCTTTTAAGCAGTGGGCACGTCTCCTCCAGGTTCCTTCTCTACCAGGCAGTTGCACACGGTAAGGCCTTAGGTCTTGCGTGGTGGAGCCACAGCAGGGAATGCGTCTGGCTGCCGCAGCAGCAGGCTCAGACTGTGCCTTGGCCTGGGACGTCAGAAATGGATGTCTACTCAGTTGAAGCCTCGTCTGCAGCTGGGATCCTTGTACCACAGCAGTTTACTGCCCGCACGACTACTCCAGCATCCCAACCCTCTTGGTTGTGTCTCAACTTAAGTCTCCATGGCTGCTAGGGGCCTTCCTCAGTATGGACACTGCGGAGGGCTGGATCCCTGTCTTTTCCGCTCACACTCCCCACTGCCTTTCCAGCTTCTCAGTCTGCTCCAGACCTTCGTCTGCCCGGAAGCCCTCCCTGACCATTTCAGGCCAGACCTCTGATAGGTCTGACCCTCCCTGCCCAGCCCACCCTTGAGTCCCCTTCCTTTCCTGGTCGAGAGGCTGGGGAGACGGGAATGTGAATCCTCCCCTGCCTGTGGTGGTGGGAGTCTCCGCTGGCAGAGGGAAGGCGAGAGCTCATTTTAACTACAAACCCACAGGTTGCAGGCAAGTGGAGCAAACATGACCTCTCGGTAACGGATTACATTTCTCTTGGGTGTTCCTGGGCACATGCCCCATGAAAGCACTCTCTCTCTCTCACTCTCTCTCTCTCTCTCACTCACACACACACACACACACACACACAGATGTCTTTAGACCCACAAACAAGAAAGCAAGGCCAGTTGTGCCTGAAACAGCTGAGCAGTTGGGTCTAGAGCAGGAAAGTGCCATCCACGTCCGCTGCCCTACTAGTGTCTCACCATGTTGGGCAAGTAAGAGCAATTGTGGCAGCTGGCAGGTCGTGGCTGACCACAGGCCAGGCGGAAGTATGACTCCACGAAAAGGCACTGGAATGGCCCCAGAAGAGGGCTGGGTGGGAGGGGTCTGAGCTTGACCTCTAAGCCAATGGGTCAGAGGTGCTAACTGGAAAAGGCCCTGGGGCCCAGGCTACCTCCTTCTCACACCTACTCTTTTCCCACCTGCACCTGTTTGCCTTTCTATGTTTTGTAGTTTTGATGGCTTTCTAAAGGTCACCCCCTCTGTGAAGCCTTCCTGGATTCCATCAGGCAGTGATGTTTCTCCTCCCTTGCCAGTGGGTATTCCTTGTGGGCGGGGAGGGTGGGGAGAGGACTGCACCGAAGAAGCAAGTGAGGTTGCTGTTGAGTGGGATGGGGCCACACCCTACTATAACTCCTGGCCTCCTCTCCACTTTTCCGAGAAAGAGTCAGCTCTGCTCAGGGAGAAACTTTCTCCGTGTGTGCTGATCACTCTGTTTCCTCCTGTAGTCAAACAAGGGCAGGGATTATTCAGCTCATCCTTCACCGAAATGAAAGAGACAGGTGGGTTGGGTCTAGAGGATCGGGTGCCTGGCTGCCCACCAGCGAGGCTAGAAGGCCAGGTGTAGCGTTGGGGTGAGAGCAGGGAGGCACCTGATGTCAACTCCAGGGATGCTCACGTTACGTCATTGCTGTCAGAACCCCTGTTGGCGAAAGAAGAAAGAGGTGCTCCGATCGAAGCAAGGTGGTTGGACCCCTCCCCCATCCCTGCCCCCAAGGGACCTCCACGCAGTCTCAGAGCACAGCATGGAAGCTATGGCCCAGTCACTAATAAAACTGCCTCCAAGTCCTCTGCCCCTCCCCCCAGGCTCCCCTTCCACCACGAGGCTGCCCTTGACACTAAATTAGCTTTGTTTCCCCAAGACTGTCACAGGAGCAGGGTGTTTAGACATGCGCCTTAGCATTTGTGCAAACTCAGGGACTGGCCAGACCTGGGACTTTCTCCTTGTAGGTGCTGGGGCGGGGGGGGGGGGTGGCGGGCAGCGCGGTGTGGAGAGGAAGGGACTCGCTTTGCTACCAGGCCAGACACAGAGGGCCGGAGTGAGACCTGGAGTGTCAGTGTGTCTTGGGAGGAATCTAACCTTTGGACAGTGTCACCAAGGAATTTGTCTCCAACACTTGTGAGAATTGAAGGGGTCGCTATTAATAACGATGCTGGGTGCCCTTCCCCAGCAAAGTGGGAGGAAAGGTCACTTGCCTTTGGAGGATCCATTAAAAATGGAGGTGACTGGCTCTGAGGAGCCCATGTTTGTTGGTGGGTGCAGTGGGTTGAATAGGGTCTCCTCAAAATGTATGCCTATGTCCTGGCTGGGTAGATCAATTGATTAGAACATCGTTCCAATATGCCAAACTTGCCGGTTCAATCCCTGGTCAGGCCACATGCAAGAGCCAACCACTGAAAGCACGAATGGCTAGAACAGCAAATTGATGTTTCTCTCTCCTTCTCCCTCTCTCTGTCTAAAAAAATTAATAAAAAAAGTCCAACCCTCAGAATTTGTGAACGTGACCTTATTTGAAAAAAGGGTCTTTGAAGATGTAATTAAGTTAAAAATCTTGAGATGAGATCATCCTGGATTACCCAGGTGGGCCCTAAATCCAATGGCAGGGGTCCTGAGAGAGACAGAAAGAGACAGAAAGCACAGGGACCCAGAGGAGGCCAGGTGAGGACACAGGCAGGGATTGGAGTGATGTGGCCACAAGCCAAGAAACATCTGGAACCACCAGACGCTGGAAGAGGCAAGGAAGTGTTTCCTCCTAGATCCTCTAGAGGGAGTACCACACTGTTGACACCTTGATCTTGGACTTCTAGCATCTGGAACTGTGAGGGAATGAAATTTCTCTTGTTTTAAGCCACTAGGCTAATGTAATTTGTTCCGATAGTCCTCAGACACACAGAGTGGCCCGGGAGGGCTCTAAGGGCACAACTCTCCAGAAGCTCTGTCTCTCCCAGTGACTGCCTCTAGAATTGCATTGTTCTCATGCAACAGAGGTCACCCACTGCCTCTTACCACCTGGGTCCCCTGTGGGTGTCAGCCCTGTGCAGGGAGAAGGTAGGGCTCCAGGACAGAAAGGGTCTCTCGGGCAACTCTGAGCGACTGCAGCCCCCACCAGCTGTCCTGGCCCCAGCTGTGAGGAGGAGCAGCTGTGCCAGCAGCTGAGGATCTGCTGTTGGCCCCGCAGAGTGGAGAGAGGCCGAATGTGCTCTGCCTGGTGCTGGCTAGGACAGGGGAGGGGGTGGGAAGCAGTGTCCGCAGGACTGACCAGGAGCCCAAAGGAGGGAGAAGGGAGGGTGAAGTCAGACCACTTCTGACTGCCCCATCTGTGGCCTTATTTCCCCTCCCAACGACAGGCATCCGCTTCCCCCCCCCGCCCCCCGACCGAGGACCCACAGCCCTGCCCTGCCCTGCCCTCACTCAGCCTGGCCCCTTTCATCACTTTTTAGAGGATCTAATAAACTTTTTCTCCCCACCCCTGGGCTTGATTGTAAAGCTTTCCCTCCCAGGGCACTTGTAGTTTTAACTGTGGAGTAGGGAAGGCTGCCTCCAGTTTAGGTGGAATTTCACATGTTATACCCAGTTCCTGGGGACTCATTTTAGGGCAGCACCCTCCCACCCATTCCCACTGGAGAAGGAGCAGTCCTCGTCACACTGTCTAATGTCTGTAGTTCCTGCACGGTCTGCGTAGGATCTGCAGCGCCCTGCAGTAGCTTTTACTATGAACCCAACAAACTTCATTTTCTTCTACATCTCACCTGGGTCAGGACTGGTACCAAGAGAACAGGAGAAGGTAGAGATGGCTGGGCAGAGTTTGCGTTCACAGTTCTAGTGGCTTTCTTCTTTCTCCACCCATTTCCACCCATGCTCTGCTGACTCACGTCCTATTTCCCCAAAGCTGGAGCTTAGCTGCTGGCCGAGCTGCATGCCTTGGGGTCTCACACCTATCCCCCATGTGACCACAGGCAGGTCATACAACCTCGATGAGCCTCCATGCCTTATCTATAAAATGGGGACAAGAGTCCCAACCTCAGAGGATCACGGTATTAAATCAGACAGTGCACATGAATGCCGGGAATGGTACCTGGGCTCTAGCAACAGCTCAAGAGGTACAGGTTTTCATTATGAAGCAGCTTTTGGTTCCATGGATTTTATCTATTGTTTTCCGGTTTTTGGTTTTATTGATTTCTGCTGTTTATTATGTCTTTTCTTCTGCTTGCTTTGGGTCAATTTGCTCTTTTATGCACCTAGTTGATTAAGGTGGAAGCTTAGACTACTAATTTGAAGTCCTCTTCCTTAAAGCAATCAGTATTGCCAATTTCCCTTAAAGCATTACTTTAGCTGCATTCCACAAACTTTGATATCTTGTGGTAGAAAACCATTTAAATAGCAATATGATATTTTAAAAATAGCTTGAGGTGGGAAGTGGAAAATAAAAGGCTTAGACACAGACTGGACAGTCGCATGGGGAGCTGAGGCCACCGGCAGCTGGGAGTGGGTGGGCAAGGCTTCAATAAACGGAGTGGGCTTCTGAGATGGCATGGCAGAGGCTGAAGATTGCCTGGCCAGCATCCATCCCGCCCCTCTTCCCAGCTACAGAACATTGAGCGGCGTGCCCAGTTGAAAAGACTACATTTCCCAGCCTCCCTTGTAGTTAGATGTGTTCAGGAGCCTGGCTTCTATCAGTGAGATGCCGCAGAAGTGGTACATGGGACTTCTGGAAAGGCTTCTTAAAAAGCAGTGATCTTGAGGGTGGTGCAGCCTTCCTTCTTTCTGCTTCCTGGCAGTCGTCTTGGCCCCTGAGGCGACCTTGGGTACAGACTGTGCACACTGAGGGTGTGCAAAGAGGCGGAAGGAGCCTGGTGCCTGCTGAGTGCATGGAGTCACCCTACACCCTCCCTGGACCGCTCGCCTGTGGAAACTACAGGCCAACTGTCCAAAAAGGTCCCTGATGTGGGATAATTATACTTATTATCTCAGGAGTCTTTTTTTTCCACATAACAAAAACATTATTTTGACCCTAATAGATTATTTAAGAACTCCTCTAAATTAAAAAAATTTTCCCACTAACACTAGCCTGCCACTTGGGTTAATACAATGTCAGCAGACCCTGAGCCCTTTTCCACGCAGCAGGCCAGGATATTTCCTCTTCCAGACCTGCTTCACCCAGGCACACTGTGCCCTCGGCTGTTTGAGTCCCTCTCAGTGGGGATGAGGGGTCACTTCCAGGCAGCTGACGCCAATCCCGACACTGATGAAGAGGATTTGGGAGGTACTGAGGGGGCGGGAGGGCAGTTAGCAGCGGGTCGAGAGCAGGGGCTGGAGGAAGTCAGGTGTGCTGAGTGAGGCCCATCTGCCCGTGCAGGGAGCAGGGCAGGCAGAGCTGCGGAGGCTGGTGGGAGCCAGGCTGTAACGGCCGCGAAGGAAGCCGGATGCCACTAGCCTGCTGGCAGCTTCGGTAAATGGCCTTCTCTCTCCTGGCCTGGGATTCCTGTGGGGACTTGTATTAGTAAAACCTGGGGGTTTACCTAGATCAGAGGCTTTTAACCTGAAGTACGTGGCCAGACTTCACGGGATCCAAGAACCTCCTGCCAAATCTGTGCGTCTTTTTCTGGAGAGAGGTCCACAGCCGCTGCCAGACTCTCTCAGAGGTCTGTGGTTCCCAGAGTGAAAAATCATTGCCCCAGCTGCCTTCAGCATAACAGGGGCACCGACTTTATTAAGTGAGCTGAAAAGAGCCTTTGGTACCAAGTTTTCGGGGGCAGGAGGGTGAACACAATAAAATTAAGGATTTGGTATCTGAAAAATAATTTAATCTGGTACCAAATACCTGTAGAAAGTGTGTTTTGAAAAGCTGAAGAGCACAAAAAGAAATGAAAATTTCCCCATAATTTTTCTATGCTATTATCATTATGGTAGTTTTTAAATTTACACACACACACACACACACACACACACACATCACATATACCGTACTGGTAGTAATCCTGTAGCTGTTTTAACGTAGGCACAGCACAATGTACTATCATGTGGGCGTGGGCACAAACAAACATACCACACTGCTTGTTGTACAAAAGTACCGCACTTACGATTGTGTTACAATGGCCTGCGGTATTCAGGACAGTAACCTGCTGTACAGGTTTGTAGCCCAGGAGCAGTGGGCTAGACCATACAGCCTAGGCGTGCAGTAGGCCAAGCCATGCAGGGGTGCTGGGGAAGAAAGCCACCTCCTCCCGGGGCGCTTGGGCTGGGGGATTTGCTGCAAGCCCCAGCAGAAACACCACTAGGCGTTACTAGCCTGAGTCAGCTTCCCCTTCCCTGCCAGTGGCCTCCTCAGGGGAGTGTCCCCCAGGCTCACAGCTGCCCCTTGTGCGCTGGCGACAGGTAGCCCACTGGAGAGTGCCGGCCAGGGGGTGGGGGAGGGCCCAGAGCCCTGAACTGTAGGGCACATGAATGCTTTCTGTGTGACGCCCACTCCAAGGAGCTCCCTCTCACCTCCAGTCTTCTTGCTCCCTGCCATCTCCACCTTCTCCTGAATGGAAGGGACCTAGGATGGCTTTACAATGAAGTGCAAAGCACTGAGGGGTCCAGTGGTTAGTTGAACCTGGCTCTGCAGCCAGAGTTTGGGATTGTAGCCCAGCTCCTCCACATCCTGGTTCTGTGAACTTGGGCAGGTGATTTAACCTCAGTGCCTCAGAGTCCCTCCTATCTATAACGTACAGCATAATAACAGTCAGTCATAGGATGGAAGAGGGGTGAGCGAGTTAACAGCGTCAAGTTCTCAGAGCAATGCGGGCACATAGCAAGTGCCTGGTAAACGTGAGTGATTACTATTGTTTGCCTATTGTCCATGCTGGGTGGCTTTAATGGTGGAATTGCTGGCATCCGCCAACAGGGAACATTTTAGGGACAGGGAGTTCTCAGGGCCATTCTCAAGTTTGCGCGTTTGCAGGTAGTTCCAGCCCCAGTCAGAAAGGCTTCTGTTTCTATTGTGTCTCCAGATGGACGAAGGATTTCTGGGGGCATTAATCTTCCCCTCCCCCTGGCATCTTGTGACCCCTGGGACGCCTGGGTCAGTACAGGGGAGGAGATTGGCCAGGTCCTTTACCTCAATAAGATTGAGCTCCATGTACTGTTAACACATGCAGACTGGCTGGGAAATGGACCCGCTGACCGCAGGTTTGCGGGGAGGGCTGTGTGTGCATGTGCATGAGAGAGAGGAAAGGAGAGAGAGGGAGAGAACTTGATGTCCATCAAAACTGTGCTTCTGCTTCCTTGGTCTATAGTTGTCACTAGTAGAAATGCCCGTCTTGCTGTGGATAACATTTTCAGGCCGCTCCTCTCTCTTCATCTAGATGGAGCCATGTGACTAGTTCTTGCCAACAGCACTGAATAGAAGTGATGGCTCCCTTCCCGGATAAGTGTTGGCTGTTAAGAAGCAGGTATGCCTTCTCCCTGCTCTCCTTCCCACCAGTCGAGAGGAGGTTGGCAGGTTGGCTGGAGCCCGGAACCAGAAACCACCAGATGGGAAGTGCTGGCTAGATACAGCACTGCTGTGTGTAGACTGATATCTGTGTCCCCCAAATTCATGTGTCGAAGCCCTAACTCCATTGTGATGGTGTTAGGAGGTGGGGCCTTTGGAAAGTAATTAGGTTGTAAGGGTGGACCCCTCATGAATGAGATTAGTGCCCTTATAAAAAGAAACACGAGGAAGATGATCTCTCTCTGCCAACCAGGATGTGGTTCTCCCAGCACTAGAACACAGCACTCCCAGCCTCTGGAACTGTGAGAAATAAAGGCTATTGTTTAAGTTACCCAGTCTGCAGTATTTGGTTATAGCGGCCCGAGCCGACTAAGACCCCCACTGTGATAAGGAGAGGTATAGTCTAAAATGTTTGAGGTTTATTTGTTATAGCAGCTAACATGACTCTAACTAATACGCAGGAAGGTGGGGGTGAGGAGAGGCTTCACAGAGAAGTTAAAACCCGAGCCAAGTTGGAAGGGTGAGTAGGAATTGCAGGGGTGCAGTCAGAGTGGGAGAAAGAAGTGGGCAGAGTTCAGCTCAATATGAGAAAGAATTCTTGGCCTTATCAAATTTCTGTTTGTGAAGCATCTTGGTCTCGGGGACATATCAGCAGAGACTGTCAGGGATGCCAGCCTGGGCTACCGTCAGCTCTGCCCCTTGCAGAAGGAAGGGGTGGGGTACTCCACAAGGTTTCCCAGAGTATCCCACACCTTTCTTCAGGCTCTCCAAGCCTGGAGGGAGAGCCCACTATTGACTGACTACCCACAATGACCATGTGAATTGGGTATACTGAGAAGCCACCTACAGTCCCCAACGTTGGGACCAGGCAGTGTTCCAGAAAGCTCTATGTGAGCCAGTTGTTTGAAACTCAGAATGCATTTTCCCATAGAAACCAAGTTATAAATGGTGGTTGGTTTTTCAGGCCAGTCCACAGATTTCTATTTAACTCACGCTATTCCTGACGTTTATCCTGGACAGTGCAATGTTAGCTGCATTTGGTCAATCTTTAAGGTGGGGTGTGTGTGCAAAAATGCATTTCGGGTCCCAATTTAGAGCTCAGGTATGCATCTCACTTCTAAGTGGCATCAGGAGCTGGAGGATGGGGCAACTATTTTGGGTGCCAGGAACTCCCTCCTTCTCCCCCATGGTGGGTAGATAGAGGGCTCCATGCCTCAGGGGTTCTGAATTGGGGAACAATGGTCCGAATCTTCACAGTGAGAGAGGGCAGAGGTAGGAATTCAGACACATGCTTCACCTCACCTCATTGGAGCAGACCAGTCACGGTGCCTGCACACACTCAGTGGCCCTGCTCAGGGAAGTAACTGAATCCTGACTGGTCCAGGCAGGTCCCCAGTTGTAGGCAGCCTCCGTGCATGCCACTCGGTGACTATCTGGATGGAAAAGCTCAGCTCAACCAGAGTGAAGGAGGTGTGGGGGACCATCTACTTGGCTGCCTCCAGAATTTGGACTGTGGAATAGAGAGGGGCCAGGTCAGCTGGTAGCCTGGAAGGACTGGAGTGGAGATATGCATTCATCAGCCAGAGTCCCAGGATGCAAGCCACAGACACCAACTGGTGACACAGGAAAGAATGATGGATGGAGGGTTAGTGAATAAATACCCCAGAGCTCTGAGGCTTGTTCTACAGTGTCTCCCAGAACTCCCCAACAGGGTCAAGCTCCAGTTGCCCCAAGTGGTAACCAGCTTGATATAACACTTGTCTATTGCTATGGAACCAACCATCCAAAAATTGTGTGGTGCAAAACAAGTGATTCATTATTTCTCATGATCTGTGGGTTGGCTGGCAGCTCTTCTGCCTTCTCACCTAGGCTCCCTCATGCACCCACATTCAGCAGGAGGTTGGCCAGGACAGAGGGTCCATAGCAGCCTCACCCAGGTGTCTGGTAGAGGGCTGGGTGGCTCAGGTCCCCTCCATGTGGCCTCTCCTCCTCCGGTCAGCTAGACCAGTTTCCAGAGGAAGCTTCCCTGACTGTCCTATCCCATGCTAGTTTCGGTTCTCACATTTCTGGATCGTCATGTCCACCTTATTTTTTAATTAATAATTTTTTTTACCCTCACCTGAGGTCATTTTTTCATTGGTTTTTTTGAGAGAGAGGAAGAGAGAGAGAGAAAGAAAGAAACATCAATGTGAGAGATATCAATTGATTGCCTCCTCATAAGCAACCTGTCTGGGGATCGAACTCGCGACCTGGTTATGTGCCCTGGCTGGGAATCAAACCCTCAACCTTTTGGTCTGTGGGCCAGTGCTCCAACCAACTGAACCACACCAGCCAGAGATCATGTCTACCTTTCTTAAGGAAGTTTGGTGAGTCTTGGAATCTTTCTACCAAAGGAGACCAAAGCCCAAGCCGCTGTGTACACAGGCCCCTATGACATGGGGTTAGTAGTCCCCTGTGGGTCTGGAATTGGGACTACGAGACCTCTGACAGAGAGGAGAAAGTTCCTGGGTCCCAACCATTTCTCACCAAGAGGCTGCCTGCTCTCGTGCAGTCGTTGCCTAGCCCCAGTGGATGGCTTCTGTGACACAGTACCAGCGTCCATTGGGATCTTACGAATACTTATGCAGAAGTTATGCTTACTTCTGGTGGCTACCTAGCTTTTTGGTTGATTTGTTCACACCACAAATGCTTATTGTACGTGTCGGAAACATTCGCCCCCTTGGGGAGAATCACACACCCAAAGCTATTCAGTAAGCACTAATTTGTGAGTCTTTGTACAGTATTTACAAGTTAGTCAAATCAGACATTGGAACAATTCCCAAGTCATAGCCTTTCAATACTGCTATACTTTTATTTGTTTAATTAATTTTAAAAGTCAAGATGATACACACACACGTTTTAAAAAGTTAAAGGCTTATGACATAACGTGGTAGTTAGTTCCCTGCTCTATTTAGTTCTCTTCCTTCAAGGCAACCCCGGACTATCTCAACTATTTCTTCTGGAAGGTACCTATTTCTATACGTCTGAAGAGTGCAACTATGCTGTTTGTCATCTTTTGATTGCTTACTTACAGGCATTGTCCATTGGTTTCTTATTAGGAGAGGTGAGGGTCAGTGCTCTACGCCAGTATCCTCCTCCTTCCGCTCTCCCATCCTCCCGATACTGTTATTTTACCATTTTTGCTTAGATCAACATTCCGAGTCTAGTTATCATGCCTATTATGCTTAAAAATTATTCACAACTGGGTATTGTAAGGCATGCTGTTTTTTCTTTTTGCTTTTGTTTTTCCTGAAGTTAGTAATAGTTTTGTTGTTTCCATCTGCTCTGCTTCACCCATTGCATCCTCTTCCCACAGCAGACTTTTCCATGGTGTCACTCACAGGAGGTGATCTCTCCTTTGCAGTTCTTTCTCGTGGAGGCATTCCTCCTGGAGACTTTCATTTTCCTCCAGCCTGGACTTGCCGTTCTCTCTGCCATCCAGTTGTCATCCTGGGACTTCACCTTGCTGTCGTCTTGAAAATTCCCTTTGCCTTTCTTTGGAGTGTGAGGTCTACTGCCCCGGATCTCACGGCTCTCTGCCTCAGTGTACTGCCTGGCGCTGAGAAAGCGCGTTGGCAGGCGGGCAGCGTGGTCCAACTGCGGAGGGCGTGGTTACGAGTGCTCACAAGTGCCCCTGTCTGCGTTGGCTGCCCTTGGGGCTTCCCACCATCATCCTCCACGAGATACCATTGGCTTTTCTCTTGGTTGGACCTCCTGTTTCCTTTGTTGGTTTTAGTGGTGAACAACTTCTTGTAGTTTCCTAAAAAAAAGGGTCTGGAGTGATAATTTTGGAGACTTGGCATGGCTGAAAAAAAACCCTACTCTCTCAACTTTATTGGTAATTTGTTTGGATAGAAAATTCTGGGATGCAAATCATGCTTCTCTAGAATGATGAGGGCCTTGCTTTATTGTCTTCCCTTCCATGTGGAATCTGAGACGTTCAGATCCATTGGGATCACTGTCCTCTCTTATGTGTCCTGTGCTTTTCTCCCTGGAACTCTGTAAGGTTCTCTCCTTGTTCTCCGTGTTCTGAAAATGTCCAGTGATGTGCATGGGAATGGAACTATTTTTAGCTTCCACGCTGGAGGCTCAGTGGGCTATGCAGTCTGCATGGTGCAGAATTGTT
>PVJI01003436.1:15496-124366 GCA_004026765.1 Micronycteris hirsuta
CTCTCCTGATGCTGGAGCGTCTGGGTTTCCCCTTGTATTTGTCTCTTTGTTCTCAACTTGGCCTTCCAACCCTTCACTGAGTTTCACATGTCTGCTCTCATGTTTTTTATTTCCAAGAACTCTTTTTTTTTTTTTTTTTGGTTCTCTAAATGTTTCTTTTTAAAATAACATTCTGTTCTTAGTGTGCACCATCTTCTCTTATTTCTCTGGGGATATCAGTGATCTTAAATTTTTTTTCTCCTTCCTGCACTGTGTCTGCTGCCGGGCCATGTGGTCTCTGTGTTAGAGAGGCTTATCTAGGAAGCAGGTGACCTTTGGTTGTCCGCTTATGACTGACTGCGGTGGCGGTGTGGAGGAACCAGACGCTGATTAGGAACTCTAAGTGGTGGGCAGGGCACTTGGAGTTGGAGCTTCACTGTAGGATGGTTTCGGTGGGCCCCTTTCTGGGGAACCTCGGGGTCAATATCTTTATTTAGGTCTTTTCTTTTGGATGGTCCAATGCCCGGAGAGTTCTTTTCTGATCTCCTGTTCGGAGGCCGAATGTCTGGTGCCGTGGAGGCTGAGTTGGGAGAACTTGGGGTGGGGGCACTAATTAATTCCCTGCCCAAAGATTCTCTGTTTTATCCTCTGCAGAGAATAAACCTCTGGATTCCCTGCCCTGAGGGAGATGGGGCCGCATGTCCAGCGCTGTGGAGTGCTCCTAGCCATCTCCTACATTTCAGCAGCACCCTTACTGCTGGCCCCAAGGGTACGGCAGCAGTTGGCTGTTGAGCCCTTTGAGAGCGTTGCCATGGAATCGAATCCTTTCTGTGTTTTCCTCCCATTGTCTTAGGATTCAGCGCCCTCGGGGCTGTGCATTTCCAGTTACCTCTTGTCCACTCGCCTTGCAGCCCCCTCAAATTTGTTGCTGTAGTATCCTCTCCTGCTTTCTCTGTCCCTGTAGGTTTATGTCTTTACATTTTTTTAAAAATTAGTTTTAGAGAATTGTGGAAGGGAACAAACTCAGGTGTGTGTGTTCAATCTGTCGTTTTTGCCGGATCTCCCACTATGTTCTGATTATTCTACAATATCAAGTGATCAGATCCCGTTAAAGGCCTCGGTCCTGGGTCCTGTTGACTCATCTCTCGGTGGCCTGGCAGTTAGGTCAGCCCCCTGCTGGGCTGCTTCTCAAATTGCTGCAGCTGGGAGGCAGGGACAGGTTCCCTAAGAATAGAGCCCCACGCACCGCACATCCCCTACTCCCCAGCCCCTACCCAGCCTCTCAGAGCCTCGAAGACCTGCAGCTCCTTCACAGGGAGCTGTGATGGACTGGCGAGAGCTGCTTTGGTGAGAGGGGCTGGAGTCCAGCCAGGCATGGCCAAGGACGTCCCAGCCCAGCAGCCCATGTGGGCATGTGACTGGGTGCTGTGATGGCAGG
Organism: Micronycteris hirsuta; assembly: GCA_004026765.1. Lineage (NCBI taxonomy): Eukaryota > Metazoa > Chordata > Mammalia > Chiroptera > Phyllostomidae > Micronycteris > Micronycteris hirsuta. Next base: position 16,914 of record PVJI01003436.1, read on the forward strand.
GAGGATGGACCACTCACTGGAAAGCCACAGACATCGTCCTTTCTGTTCTTTATTCAAATGCTTGCCTTCTGAAGCCTTCTGATCATTTTTGGGCCCAGGGCCCTTCTTTTCAGAACTGGGGCTGACTCTTGTCTGTCAGGTCAGCTCCTTCCTGATGACAATGACCTCTTGTCTGTTGGAGTCTGCAGCCTGTGTCTCTCCCTGAGGCACAGTGTAATTCAAGGGACACTGTTGGTGCCCACCCAACAGCCACAGCCTCTCCTCCTCCCTAACAGAATATAGATTAGTGCGGCTAGTATTGGGCCAGCCCCAGGGCAGGTTGTGAGTGGTCTACACCAGTCACAGCAGTCCCGTTCCCCCAGTGCCAAAACCAAACCAGAAAGATGCGGGAGGCAGCAAGCCAAAAGAAATTAAGCAGGATTCTCCTGATGACCACTGAGAACATCGGGCCATGGATGGGACAATGCTATGGCTGACATTGTGCTAAGTATTGTTCATTCACTCTGCACACCAGCCACTTGTGGTAGGTAGTGGTCTTATCCCCATTATACAGATGAAGAAACCGAGACTCAGAGAGCTTCCAAAACTTTTCCTTGGCTGCACAGCTAGTAAGCATTGACTCCTGAGCCCACACTTAATCGGTTCACAGAGATACAGGTAATGAGTGCCCCTGTTCAAGCCAAGAATAAAGGATATAATATGGCAGAGATGATAGGGAGAGTGCTGTGTTTGTTCAGTCAGTCAACCCGGAAGCCAGTCAGTGAGTAAATGAACAACTGATCGTCCACCAGTCAAATAAACATGGATTCGTTTCAACATTGGCTTGCCCCAAGCCAAGAGTACACACACTGGGCTTCGGGAACATAAGGCCAGAGAACACCCTGTCCCTGCCCTCGGGTACTCAACGGCCTAGACACCAGCAAATGCTGACTAGAGACCAATGTGACAAGGTCTGCATTGTCATATGCATTGGTCCTGCAGAGCACGGAGGACGGCCTGATTAGTTTGATGTAGGAGATGGGGAGAGAGCTGGAGACTGAAGTGTAACACGGGAGGAGATATTTTGTGGATTTAAGAGCAAAGCTGGGAAAGCAGTTTGATGGGTCCTCAACAAGTTCAATGTAAAATTACCATTTGACTTAGCAATTCCTCTCCCAGCTGTGTGGCCCCCAAAAATCGAGAACAGGGACTCAAACAGCTACTTGTGTGCCCATGTTCCTTGCAGCCTTATTCACGATGGCCAAGAGGCGGAGGCAACCCAAGTGTCCCTCCACGGACAGCTGGGTAAAGAAAGTGTTGTCTATCCATACAGGGGAATAATATTCATCCATAAAAAGGGAAATTCTGACGCATGCTCCAACGTGGATAAACCTTGAGGACATTATGATGAGTGAACTAAGCACGTCACAGAAGGTTAAATGCTGTCTGATTCCACTTGCAGGAGGCATCTGGAACAGGCAAACGCATAGAGACGGACAGTAGATGAGAGGCGGCCAGGGGCTGTGGGGAGGAGGAATGGTGCTTAATGGGTGCAGAGTTTACGTTTGAGGTGTTGAAAGAGTTTGCAAAAGAGCGGTAATGGCCACATGACATTGTGAATGCACTAAATGTTAATGCGAAAGTATTTAATATAAATGTACACTAAAAATGGTCAAAATGGTAAATTTGATGCTATGTATATTTGACTATAATAAAACAAGATGGCAAAAAAGTGAGGCTCTGATTTTTCTCAGGTTGAGAATATTTGCACCTTCCATTAGACAACGTAAGGAAACCAAAATAATATAGACAGGCAGGGAGTGTGGAAGAAGCAAGCCCAATGAAGGGATTTAAGAACACATGCAAAATAAGGACCCAGGGCTGGTTTAGTCTCATGTTGTGGTGGGATGAGGAAGGGCCTGGGGGCAGGGAGGTGGGGAGATGTCAATCTGGGAGGGCATCCTGGAAGAGGGATGAGCCAGGAATGGCAAATTGCAGCACCTTCAGGGCCAGGCAGGTAATGAAATGAGATGTGTGAATCTGGGCAGGGACCACAGGGTGTGGGATTATGTGGCGGACTGAGGAGTTTGACACAAAAAGCAAACACCACCAAGGCTCTGTTGGCCAAACAGTCACACACATAACGCCCCCACTTCTGCTGACCTGAATGTCCCCGGGGCCACCAGACTGTGGCCCGCCAGGAAATGGCTTCAGGTCCCGTGTGCTCTTACCTCAGGTGGTTTCCAGGGGTCTCACTGGGCTGTGTAAGAACCTCTGACTCACTCTTGTAGCCTTGTTTGCAAGCCCCGAGGAGGGACGTGTTGCAGACCCCCAGGTAGACACTTCAGGTCTCCCTGCAGCCATTACCTCTGTACCCTCATTTAAGGGCAAGTCTTCTGGGTCAGATGTCCTGTCAGGTTTAGGCATCTGAGGGTCAGAGAGTGTTAGGACAGGTAGGGGCCTTGGAGAGCATTAAGATGACCCCCTCAATGTACAGATGGGTAGATGGGATACAGAAAGACAGTCATATGAGGGTAGTAGCCCTTTGTCACCTTCAGTATTTTTGCAAAGGCTGAGTGACCACCTGTGGGTGATGCTACAATGAAGACTTCCTCCCCGAGTCGGGGACGGACTGGACTTTGTGAACCGCGTCTTCTGGATCTGAGAGTGTCGGATCCAAGGCCCCCCGTGAAGCTATTCTCCCTGCGGATGGCAGCTCATTTCCTTCTTCATTCAGTTTGAACACTCCCCATCTGGCTTTGCTTTGGAGCAGTTATTACTGGTAATCAACCATCAATCTAGCCCTAATGATGCAACCTGAACGCGTTGTGCAGTGAAGCCTGGACCACATCTGCCTTGCAGCCGGACATGCCCAGGAGACCTGGCTGGCCCTGACTTCCTCTCATCTCCCTTCAGGCCCTTAGTGGGTAGAGGCCAGTCTTCTGCCCTAAGCCTTTCCCTCCCTCTTCCCTATCTTAAGGACCAAAGGGCCGCTCAGATCCACCCCTTTGCTCCAAGGCTTGGAGATGACCCAGACAAGCAGGGACAGGAGACTGGGGAGAAGGCTGTGGAGGCCAAGAGAGCTGACTTGGTAAATATGCTAAGGAGAGTTGAGCATGCGCTTCTGGAGCTGTGGGAAGACTCAGCTTCCGGAGGGCTGACGGATCGGAGGGAGGCTCGTGCATAAATTTACTTGAACATTTAATGCTTTGTCCCAAGGCCACATTTTAAGCCAGTGAACAAAATGCTTTACTGGTTAAACCACTGAACCCAAAGAAGTGAGGAAAGGCAGCATTTTGAGACACTGTGCCTGATTTGGGGAGAAATGGTAAGTGGGTAGGGATCCTAGGCCCTTCAAGTCCATTGTAAAGTGAGGCCAACACCTCCAATGAAGTGTGGGGCCAGCCTGGCTTCTAGGGGTTGGGACAGAGAGTGACCTGACGCCAACAATGAGCAGTGTCCCTTGGTGGAGTGACCATGCCTACGAGGCACACCTGAGTGTGAATTTTTGTTGTGAATCTTTGCCCTTGACTTGGATAAAATGACCTAACCTCTGGGAGCCTCAGTTTCCTCACCTGTGAAATGAGGGCAAGGACAGTCACCATGCTCGTCACCCAGGGAGGGACGAGGAGCACCAAGCAAAAAGACCAGTGGACACAGAGGCAGACTCTGCACATGTGAGGCCTCAGGCCCTAAACTCCGCTTCACCTCCGCACCTGTTCTCCTTCCTCAAGGTCTCCTCAGGGCCTGGCTCCCAAAGGATGAGTCACCTGCCATCCCAGAGTGCACCGCAGGCCCATGAGACACTGGCAACGAAGTCAGAAAGTAGGCTGAGGGTCAAAATGCTGTCCTGAGAATCTTCCTTTTTTCTTTTTTTAAAAGAAACTGCCTAGTTCTTCAACAGAGTCAGCAGAAGTGGGAGCATTTTTAAAGTCATTCTCTTGCTCAAGAATGCACCGTGGCTCCCCATTGCCAACAGACAGGCATTGAGCAGCCACCAGTGCCGGCAGCATGCTGGGTGCTGGGGGCTGGGTGCTGGGCACACGGGGGAGAGCAAATCACAGCACAGGCTCCCATAAGCCACAGTCTAGACCTTACAGCTGGGTGTTCCCAGAAGGGCTCTGCATGAAATTTAGCTGGGTAGAGGTTTGACTTGCTAAAATACAGGTTCCTGGGCCCTGCCCTGGCCCTCCTCGCCTCTGAATCAGAATCTCAGGGACTGGGACCTGAGGATCTACCTTTTAAGCAAATTCTCCATGTGATTCTATGCACACTGAGTATGAGAACCAGTCCCTAAGGATGGTGAATCCAGGGATTGCCTTTTGCCCCTACATGGATTTCCACCCTTCACCCACTCCCACCAACCAAGGAAGAAGAACAAGGGAACTAAGGAGCTAAAATAAAGTCATCATGCCGCCATTGCCTGCAAGGACAGGCTAAGTCCATTAAGTGTTTATCACATCCAGTTTGTTCGATCTACCCTTAACATTTGTTGAAGGCACGGGGGCCGCTTTCCCCTGCTTTACCTTCCTCGTTGCCTCTTGATGTGCATGAAAGTAGTGCCCCTGCTAGGAGCTCACAGCCGACACATTTCTGTAAACCCGAACAAAGCCTCCCATTACAGCCAAATGTGGCACCTCTGTCTAGTACCCATAGAGGCAGGAATCAGCAGTCATGTGGCAGTTTTACACCTGGCTGCATGTGGAGAAAGTGGGAGAAAGTTGCAAAATAACAGTGATTTCAATAAGATAGAATTTGACCTATTTTCTACTTTAAAGGAGTCATGGAGAGGTTGTCTGGGGCCCGTAGGGTGGCTTTATGAAATCGTCCAATATCTAACTTGCTTTCAGAGTTGCGTCTCCACAGTCTGCATGAGGTTTACTATGTACTTCCCACTTATGGTCCCATATGGCTGCTCCAGCTCTAGCCCTTACATCCATCTTCCAGTTAGTAAAAAAAATAAAGAGGAGAAGAAAGGCACACTCCTTGCCTTAAAGACACTTTGGGGGAGTCATACATGACTTTTGCTTACATCCCATTGGTTAGATCTTTGTCATACAGCCACACCTGTCTCAGGGGAATCTGGGAAATGTAGTCTTTATTCCAGGTGGCCTTATGCCCAGTTAAAAGTCGGAGGTTGTATAATCAAAAGGAGGGGAAGAACAGAAAACGGGGGCTGCTAGCACTCTGAGGCACCATTGCAGTTTTCTTCAATCCAACCCATGTTTGCTGTGGTGATGCTTATATTTGAGCTGATGTATGCATATATACATGTAGGACTGCCCCACATCTACCAAGAGCCAGTTCGGAGACAATGTGTAAAAGTTAGTAAGAGTTAGAGTCAGATCATCACGAAGGAAGAGGAGTCAAGTGTAACTTTTCAAATTAATATATAGATTCACTTCGGATTTAGGAACAGTTGGGCATGGGGACCACCTTGGGGATATTACATCCTCATACGGGGAGCAGTGCCACAGAATATTTTTCTCCCTGGTTAAAAAATGTCAAGCATGTCCTCCGTTCCTCCTTCATACCCCTGCAGTCAGGATCGATGTGTCATTCCTCATCTGACCTTCAACCCCGCCCCATGATGTACCCCCCCCCAATTTCCCAGCCCTAGAATCTACCCCCACCCCATTCATTTTGTGCATAGATGACTCTTTCTGATTGGTTCACCCCTGTGCTCGGAAACCTCCAGTGCTCCCCTCTGCCTGCGAAGTACGCTCCTAGTTCTTCACCGGGAGCGCGCACACCCACACACACACAGACTATTCCCATCCAATAAAACCACTCACTGTCTCCTTAACTCACCCCATGCCTTGGCTTCTCCTGGCTTCTGTGTAAGTGGCTATCACCACTAGCACGCCTTAGCAAGTTCCCACTGGCCCTGCCAGAGAAGAGTGTGTCCAGGCCAGCTGAAGGAGGATGAGAGACACGTGGAGGAGTACCGCCCAGCAACCCCCACGTCAGCCTCAGAGGCAGAACCCCCACAGCCTCTGTGCATGGGGTGCGGCTGACCCATGCAGGTTTGTGACAATAAATGCCTATTGTGTGTGCATCTGTGATTTTATAACTATTTATTGTGTAATATCTCTGCAGCAAGAGCTAACCTATCCACCTAACTAGATTCATTCTTCCCAGAGTGGCTCAAACAGAATAAGAGTTTACTTTTCTCTGGTAGGAAGACTGTGACGTAGGTGACTGTCTACAGCAGCCACGACTGGTGAGCTGGAGCAGCCTGCGGTCCGAGCCCTCCACACAGCAGAGCAGAGACAGCCCTAGGGGGTGCATGGGAGCTGGCATGCAGCCCAGCGCCCAGCCCAGGGCTGAGGGAAATAGGAGGAAGAAGCCCCCTTTTCTAATTCACCCAACCAGAGGAGATATCTCTCTGTGTCCCCGCAGAGGGCAAGGCTGTGTGCCAGCTGTCTTGTGTTTCAGTTTTTACTTTTTTGGGGGGAAAATTTCAAATATAAACTATTAGTCAGGGTTCTCCAGAGAAACAGAACTGACTGGGTACGTATATAGACAGGTAGAAGGAGATTCATTATAAGGGACCGGCTCACATGGCTTTGGAACTGAGAGGTCCCGCGGTCTACCGTCTGCAAGCTGGAGAACCAGGAAAGGGGGCGGCCCCAGGCCCGGGGGAGCCAATGGCCCAGGTCTCAGCCCGAGTGCGAAGGCCCAGGACAAAGAGCACGATGTCCGAGGGCAGAGGACGGATGTCTCAGCTCAAGCAAATTCGCCCTCCCTCTGCCTTTTTGTCCCACTCAGGTCCTCAGTGGATAGAATGACACCTACCCACATGGGGCAGGTGATCTTCTGTACTTTGTCTACCAAGTCATTTACTAATGTCTTCCAGAAACATCCTCAGAGACACATCCAGAAATAATGTTGTATCAGCCCTCTGGGCATCACTTAGCCCAATCCAGTTGGCACATAAAACAAGCCATCACATAAACAGAAGTAGAGAGAATATGTAATGCACCCTCATGTACCCTTCATCTAGTGTCAACAGGTGCCAACTCAATGCCAATCTAGTTTCATCTATGCCCCTCCTCCTGGGAGAGGTAAGAACCTTCCAGACATCATTTCATATCATCTGTGAAGCATCTGCAAATATCGTGTGAACATAACCACAATACTATTATCCCGTTTGTGAAAACCAACATTTCCTTAGTATCATTACCTAGTCAGTGGTCACATTTCCTCAATTATTTTTACAGTTTATTTGTTCTGATAACATTTCACAAAAGTCTGAATGTTGCATTTGGTTGAGATGTCCCCTATGTCTCTATAAGTTCCCCCACCATCTCCTTTTTTCCTCTTATAATTTTTTTTTTGAAGAAAATATTTGTCCCATGGAGTTTCCATGCTCTGGATTTAGCTAATTGTACTCCAATAGTATCTTTTAATATATTTCTCTGTTTCCTGTGCTTTCTCTATTGGGAATTAAATCTAGAGGTTTGATTAGGTTCAGATTCCATTTCCCAGGAAGACTACTTCATAGGTGCTGGTCCATCCTTCTGTCAGGAAAAGGCACATCCCACTGTCTCTCTTTCGGTGGTATTAACAGCTGTTGGCAGTCATTGCCTAGAACTATCCATTAAGAGGATATTTTCATTACATTATTTTTTATTCATTTACTAGTCAATACTTCTATAATGACAAACTTCCCCTCACCATATATTTCATTCTCTTGAAATGGAGCTTGTCGAAGGAAAGGTAGGATACATACGTGTTTATTTTTCAATGACTTCCTAGCATCCCCCAAACCAGCTGTTTTCTGAGAAAGTCATCCTACACCATTCCTGCTTTCATGCCTCCCCAGGACAGTCCCAGGACCTCGCCTCTCTGCCACGGGGTCTGGGATCTTTACCATCTAACCTGGGCAGCCAGGTGCTCAGATGTGTTTTCTATTACAGTGGAGAAGGGGTCACAGGCCAGTTTCCTCTTCATTTCCTGTCGCACCGTACCTGTTTGGGTGCTCAGACAGTTTCTGGCCTACAGGGCTCTGCTCCGTGAGTGTGCTTAGAACGCTGAAGCAAGCTCTGTGGTCCTCACCGCTCCTGTCCAGTCCACATTCCAGATTTCCAGTTCAGCGCAGGGCACCGAACTCCCTCTGATAGCCCTTCTTACCCCAAGCTGCTGGTGCTGCTTCTCCCCTTTCTCTCCCCTTCTCTCTTCATCTCCTTCCTTCCTCTCCCCCTTCCCTCCATCCTTCTATCCCTCTCTCTTTCCCTCCCTCCCTTCTTTCTTTCTAGCTCCTTTTCTTCCTACATTTACTTTTTGAGCTTTTGCTCATGTTTTGCCTCCTTGACTCAATGTCTCCCCGTGTCTTCAGCCTGTTGGAAATGGACCCAGCCCAGCCTTTCAGGCCCTCTCCTATCGTGCCACTTTAATTTCCACCTAACTGCCCATTGTCCTTGGTAGTGGGTGGGCCCTCAAATCCCTCTCCATTGTCTTGTGATTGTGCCCTGACTCACCTGTGACTGTCAATGCCTGGGGTCTTCCACGATGGGCTGCATCTAGAACCCCCACCACGTTTAGCACAGGGCTGTTGTGACACCAATCATGGGGCTGTGCTGATTGAAGCACAGCTGTTTTGCACAGATTTTGAAAGGTGTATCTACCCGAGGCTCACACAAGCTGAAGTAGAGCAAGGATTCTGTCCTTGGTCTTGGAAAATTTTTTCATATCTGCATGACTGGTGTGGTGTTTATTTGCATTTGTTGATTAAAGGGCAATGTTGGTGTCACCCCAGATCTGATGTTGGACTCCGAAGGAGTTCTTAAAACAAAGAAACGTGATGTTGTATAGCAGGGGTCCCCAACTCCTGGGTCACAGGCTGGCATTGGTTGGTGGCCTGTTGGGAACTGGCTGCACAGCAAGAAGTGAGCAGCGGGGAGCAATTGAAGCTTTGCTTGCGTTACAGCTTGAGCTCTGCTTCCTATCTCCCCACACCACCATCATCCGTGGAAAAATTTTCTTATCCACAAATCAGTCCCTGGTGCCAAAAAGGTTGGGGACTGCTGCTCCATAGGACCTTTGCTGCAGGTGGTCAGAGTGGACACAAAAGAGAGTGAGGTGTCAAAGTGTGGGTCACGGTTGAAGGTGACAGTGCTATTTCTACCTGACATGGTCATGTTTCTCTATTTTGGATCAGAGATTATAGATTGACCTTCACCTTTCATTTTTTAATATTTCTTGCTGAGTCTTACGTGCTAAGTCTGCAAACATGCTCTAGGTGTTGTTTTTGGCAGGAGGCAGGAAGAACATACAAAGAAAAAACCCCTGATTGGAGCTGAATACTCCCTGATGAATGACGTATTCCTACAAATCTCTCTATTCTCATGAGTTGGCTTTACTGTACTTCTGTGGACTTTAACTAATAGGAGGGAGATTGGAAAACAGTCATCTCCGCGCGAAGAAAGAACAGGGAAAGTAGGAGCGATAGTGGGCTGTGTGCTGGGGAATATGGATTCTAGTTCTAACTCAGCCAGGAATGGTTGTGACCTTGTTAATAACTCCATTTTTGAGCCTCAGTCCCCTCCACTGTTGAACAAGGGATGGGCAAGATAATAATCAAGTTTCATTTGTTTGAGACACCACTGCATGTATGCTTCTAGAATTCTCTGTTTATTTATAGATTCCATAGCTCTACTCTCATTTGATCCACACTATGAACCTTTAAGGAAGGTGTGACAAGGATTAGTATTTTCCCCATTAGATAGACCAGTGCATCGAAGCTAAGGAATGGTAGATTCTTACCCCAAATTTCATTAAAAATGAAATTCCTCTTCCTAATCTGTTGGGAAATACCCTTCCTGGTTTCAGAAGCTGTAACCCCTCATGGCTAAGGCTGAGTAAAGAGACCTTGGGACCATAAACGATTAAAGAGACAAAACTTATCTTCCTGGCAGGGGCTCTGCCTCTGCCCCCTTTTGCTTCACCCTGCTTGGCCCCGGGCGGATGACTGGTTAGCCAATGACAGGTAATATTCCTCAAGGGAGGAACGACCTAAGACAGGCATGGTCGAGAAGGGGCCCTCAGGGAAGGACTTGGGGGCTATAGAAAAAGGGGGTGATGGACCCTCGCCCCTCAGCTTTGACATAGCTTGAGTCCTCATTCTGTCTGCCAGAAGTCTCCTAATCTCTTGGTTGCCTTACTTCCCCCGCCTGACTTAAGCCTGAACAATGCCAGAGGTGGGTGTGGCCATGTGCTGGAAAGGGTGGGTTCCCCTGGGCAATCAGGCCTAAGAAAGAATGCATAAAATCCTGTGAAACCTGCTTTGCTAATACCCTCAATTTAAATGATAAGGGTCCTAGCATAGAATGAGTTTGTTTCCCAAAGTTTTATGGCCCTTTAGCTAACTGACCCTGACTCAGAATAAGCCCTCAGAGTTCTTTGAATGTTATCTATTGTTTGATCCTTATTGCCTGACAATGAACGATGAGCTTTACCTGTATTCCTGTGCAAATTGAACCCAATAAAAGTCCATTGAGGAACAGGTTCCTGGCCCTTCTCCTTTCAGAAATCAGGCACATTTCCTCCTCAAGCAGATCATGTCTTGGTAGACTTATTCTCATCTGTGGCAAACAGGGGGGTTCTGTGGGTGTAGCCCTCCCCCTTATCAAAAATAATTCCTTCTTAGCAGGAGGCACATGCCTGTGTGTGAATATTGGTATACTGGTGAATGTGGGCATCTGTTGTTGTGTTTCTCTGATGTGTGACTATGAAGGATACAGTTAGAAGGTGGATTTCCCTAGGTTTACAGTGCTGGTTTGTTCCTTGATGATTATTGCTTCTGTCTGATGGGTGTTCCATGTTATCGTATAATTTACACTAAATGCGATAACTAGGCAATCATAAATAGTAATAGGAGGATAAGAGGAAGTAGACAAGGAGAGATGGACAAGTAAAGGGGAAAGGACTAAGAGCTGAACAGCCAGGCATTATTCTATGTACTGTACAAGTATTAACTTACTTCGTCCTCATATTAATCCTATGAGGAAGGTTGCTACAATCATGCCTATTTTATGAATACTGAAACCAAGACCTAGAGAGGTTAAATAAGTTGTCCACGCTAGTAAGTTGCAGAGCCAGAATGTCCAGCCAGGCAATCTGATTTCAGAGTGTGTACCTTGAGCGTTCTGCAGTCAAGGTCAGGCTGGGCAGTCATAAGCCTTTGTGAGCTGCTCTTTAAGTAAGATTAAACAAACAAACACACAAACAAATAAACACAGTACCCACCCAAAGCTAGCAAGGTTGCAGAGGGATCAGCACACTACATATTGCTGGTAGCATTGATGGTTTAATGTTTTTACAAAGCAATACGTGCCAAGAGCCATTAAGTTTTCCATACTGTCAATTTAAGAACACCAACCCTACGCCCTGGCTGGTGTAGCTCAGTGGATTGAGCATGGGCTGGGAACCAAGGGATCCTGGTTCAATTCCCAGTCAGGGCACATGCCTGGGTTTCAGGCCAGTCCCCAGTGAGGGCCACGTGAGAGGCAACCATACATTGCTGTTTCTCTCCCTCTCTTTCTCCCTCCCTTCCCCTCGCTCTAAAAATAAATAAATAAAAATAAAATGTTAGGAAAAAAGTAAAGAACACCAACCCTAGAAGTTTGTTCTCAGCTTATAGTTTGACAAAACAACAAGCCATAGGCACGAAGAAGTTCATTGTATGACCTGCAGTAATAGAAAACTGGGAGCAAATTAAGTGTCTTAGAGTATAGTTAAATAATTTTACAGTATACTTGCTTGTTGAAGTACTATGAAAACATTTAAAATGAAAATCACAAAGGTAATTATGTAGAAGGACAGGGAAATTTCTGGTAAAATTTGAAGTTTAAATAGCAAGATGAAAAAATAAAATAAAAGGCAGGATAAAAAATATGTCAATATGACAATGAGTCTGATACATTTGCATATTGGCAAAGCCTAAAATAGAACAGGAAAAAATTCTAGTAGTCAGGTATTTGTTCAGTCGTTTCATTTTTAAGACTTTTCTTAGTGGTGGCATTGTGTTTATGTGACAGCTAATGGAAAAAGGAGAGGGATGGTGGCAGATTTAGGGTGCAATGACCTAGTGTGAGGCCTGGGAGGTCTCCTCTGGCTGCCTTTGTCGCTGAGTTCTCTGGGGGCAGCTGGGGGTGCTTAGGGAGGGGAATAGGATGTATGTGTTCCTGAGAGAGAGAAAGATGTGTACTGGGATCCTGTCCTACTGTCACCAGTGAAAATAGGGTAACTGTCTTGGCAAAGCCAGGCTCTACTTTTCCTTTTGCTCTTTTCTCCTTTGCCTCATCTTACTTCTCCTTTTCTGCATTCTTCAAGTCTCAGTTTAGAAGTCACCTTACTAGAGTCAACCCCAACTGCCCCCCCTACCTCCCACCCACTGGGCTAGGTGCCCTCCTGGTTGTCTCCCCCACCCCCCACCGCCACCACACCTGTGCCGTGGCCCCTCAGCACACCTGGCAGGCATTATGGTGATTGCATTTAAATTTTAGAACCCCCTTGGGCTGTAAGTGTTGGGGTCTCGGGAGGATCTGCATCACTGTCCTGCGCCCTGACACAAGCACAAAGTGCACCCAGTGGATGGCCCTCCTTCTCTTCATCTCTAAAAGGGGGGCAGGATGGGTCCAATCAGTGTCCTTCCAGTTCCACATTCTGTGGTTTTACCATCTATTTTTTTACCGATTCATTAAGTAAAGCAGCCCCTGGGTTTTGAAGATGAGTCTCAATGCAGGACATGGCCTCTGTCTTTTGGCCTGCGGATTACCCCCTATCCCCCAGCATACAGTGGTGTGGCCTTGGTGCGGACTGCAAGCCTGATCTGAGGGTCACGCTGGGAGTTTTCACAGCAGGTGGGCTGAGCGCACAGAACAGTCTTAGCAGTGCACTTGACCGCAGGACTGCAAGGTGACACTCTTGGCTTGTGTCTTGCTTGTACCTGGAAGTGCAGCCACAAGCCACACAAGACGGCATGGCTGTGCCTCCACATGTGAATCTGAGGAGCCTCCTTAGCCTGATGTCATGTTTGTACCTGCCAGCTGTGGATGTGGGCGTGTCTGTGCACATGGCTGGTGTGTCTGTGTCAGCGCGGGGTGAACATTGAATGACTCTGGGTTTTCTGGGCGAGTCTGTCTCTGTATAGAACGTGTGCACATACTTCAGTGGATGAGCAGCTTTCAGTTCCGCAAACGATTATTGCCAGCTTCCTTGCTCTGCAAGAGCTACAAAGTGGTGCGACAGGCAGGGAGCGTGCATCTCTGCATTGTGTACATATCTGCATTGTGTGTTCCCTCCGTGTGTCTTTGGGAATGTGCTCTTGGCACGCACACTTCCTGCGTTAACAAGGCTTTGGGTTGTGAGCATGGCTGTGTGACAGTGCCTGGGTTCTGCGATCGGCTGCTTGCTCGTTTTCCAGCTTCACTTGGGCCCGCAGTCAGGCTCAGCACGTGTGCCTGCCAGCCTCCGCGCACGGTCCCCAAGTGACCCGCGTGCAGTGTGAAGGACCTCTGGGCCGGGTTGTATGCATTCGGTGCGCTCACTCCTGTCTCTCCGCAAGCACCGATGCACTTTCGCATGTCTGGGTGCACATCCCCCTCGGTGTGTGCAGGTTGCATGTGCACGCCGCCCAATTCTGTGTTCAGGGCGTCTCACGCGCGCGCTCTCCGGCCTGCTGGCGGCCAGAGATCCGCGCTGGGCTCCACGCTTCCCCCGGGGCTGACCCCCGCTCCACCCCTTCGCGCTGGGCCGCGGGCCACCGCGATTGGCCGCCTGCTCCCTCTCAGCCGTCACCCCTCCCTCCCCCCAGCCACCCGCGCGCCCGCGGTCCCCGCTGTCCCCCGCGGTTCCGGCGAGGCCGCGCCGCGCTGCGCTCCGCTCCCATTGGCTGCACGCGCCTTTGTGTGGCGGCAGCTGCGGCCACAGCGCCTTTGAATGTCGAGAGGGGCCGGGAAGGGAGCCTTTCCATGGGCCATCTGTCTCCCCGCCAGCCGCCGCCCCACCGCCACCCGCGCCCCGCGCTCCGCCTCCCGCCCCGGCGGCTCCCGCAGCCCCGCCGCCGCCCGCGCCCGCGCCCCGGAGCCGGAGCCGCGCCACAAAGGGCCCGCGCGCAGCTGCCGCCGCCGCCGCGCGAGGAGCCAGGATGGTCCTGGTCCACGTCGGCTATCTCGTGCTTCCAGTGTTTGGCTCTGTGCGAAACAGAGGTATTGCTTTTTCCTTTTGGGGTCCGCTTCGGAGTGTGGATCGCCGCAGGCACCGGGGCGGGGGCGGGGGCGGGCACCGCAGGGGACGGGGGCTCAGGGCACACCCGCGGGGATGCAGGGCGAGTGGTGGCTTCTCCCCTCTCCCTTTTGGGGGGACCCCCGAGTGTGAGGGCGGCTGCCCTCGTGGGAGCTTTTGTAGTGAAGTTAGGGTTGGCGAATTTGGGTCCCTTCCTCCCCAGCCCCATTTTTTATTCTTTGCAGCGGACGCAGTTCCCCCAAATCACAGCCCCTTCCCCTAATTCCTAGCCCTGTATGATCGAAAGACCGAGACACATGACGGTGTGTGTGTGCGCGCGCGTGTGTTTGTGTGTGGAAACATTTGGATTTCTGTGATTAGCTTTTTATTTTTTAGGTATTTGTATGTTTGTGTTATCTGTGTTTGTGTTTCATTTTTTTGGCCATTGGTACCGATGGCTGGCTAGCTGGGATCTGGGATCTGCCCCATCCCCAAGCCCCAGCCCCCACCCTCTCGTGGGAACTTGCACGAGTTCCCGTCCCATCCTTTTCTCCCATTAACCCTTTCTGTGTCACCCTTGTGCTATCTCCCCCCCCCCCCATTGTCTTTGTATGACAGTTGCACTCACCGGTTCAAAATGCTTGGGGGTGTGTGTGTGTGAGTCTGTGTGCAAGAGTGTGCGCGCCTCAGAGAGTCAGACGTGCACTGCTGTGCACTCCTGGGCCCGGCTGGAGCCGGGGGCCTGGCCCTTGGGTGTTGCTGTATGTGCGGATGAGGTGGTAAGCTGCCCCACACCAGGCCGCTGCCGGGGCGGGCGTGGATCAAGCAGCAGGCCGGCGCCGGCTTTGTTTTTAACGGTGATATATGGGGTGTGTTTGCACGGTCCCTTCCCCACATCCCTTTCCCTCACCTTCTGGTACAATAGCTTGATTTCCCCTCCTCCTACCCATTTCTTCCATTTTCTTTTAATCAAAAATTCCCACCTCCCAGAGCAAATCCGAGATGCATTTAGAATCATTTTTTTATTCTTTTTGTATTCTGCCTCTGGACTCACATTCCTCTTCTTGGAAGTGCTGCTTCTATCCTCTCCCACTCCACATCTGCTTAAATCCCTGCTGGCTAAGGCCTCCCCCTCCCTCACGCACAGAATGATGTCTTCCCTTCGCGACCAGGGCCGCTCCCCCGGACTGCGTGGGGGGGGTGGGGTCGAGGGGCCAGCTCTTCAGTGCGCCCCAGGGGCCCGATTGGGAGAGAAAATGAAAGCCCAGCCCAGCTGTCCCCAACCCCACGCCTCTCCCCAGCACCGAAAAGGCAAGGTTGACCCTCTTAGGCCTGTTTGAACTGCAGTTTTTTTGTGTGTGATGATAGAATGATGACATTCTGCATTTATCAAATCTTTTTTTTTCTTCATTGTGTAGCTCAGTGAATGGTCAACTCGCTGCTGTGTGCGCTGTGACCCTCTGCCTCCGCATTTAGCTGTATTGTGACACCCTCTTAACCATCTCCTGTCTCCATCTGAGGAAAGCATTGCTATTTAAGCGGCAGTATCCCCTATCTCAGGCCAGCCTGGCACTGGGGGGCGGTGGCGGCGTGGGTGTGTGAGGACTAGGAGTGGGGGCTGGATGAAGTCTCTCTTGAAATGCCAACCCCCTCCCCCAAATCCCAATTATGTCTTATTACTTGGCATTTCCTCGGAAAACGGGTGTGGAACATTACACTAGGCAGAAATTAAAAAATGATTAAGAAGGATGTTGAGCCTGAAAGTATAATTATCCTGATTAAATCATTATCATCCTCATTAATATCACCGATCTCTAAATACCATTGCAGGATGTCGAGTCCATGTTTTGAAATTCAAATTGCTCAGCTGCCTTTAAATTTTATTTTTAATACACCCCCCACCCCCCCCAAAAAAATCCAATAAAACAATTCTGCCCTACAGTCAAAGTTTACTTTCATGGCAGACACGCTCGCAGGACGTCCGAGGGCTGAGGGGGGCCGGGCCGTGGGTAAAATATAGCAGAATGTGATAAGAACGCATGACCTTCCGATAGAGGATACTAATGCTTACCCCGACAAGGTCTTAAACCGCAATCTTCTTGTAAAACTATTCGATAGCCTGCAAGCTTAAATCTGTTCTTTTTAGTTTCCATTGTAGTAGTATCGGGTATAGACCATTTCAGAATAGATGTAGAGAAATAACCATTTTTGTATCTTCATCTTGTTTAGCTGAGTACATTGCACTGTAAATCCCTGTTAAGTGGATTCCTTTTGCCTTGGCTTGGAGACCAGAGCACCCCATTTCCCACTTATCTGGGTGGCCGTAAGCTAGCTTCCTGGAGGCACCCAGGCATAAGTGAACAGATCACATTTAGTCGGAGACGAAAAATAATAAATGTATATCTATGAAAATCTCTGATGAAGTGACAGTTGCTGCCACCCCATAGCCTCTGAAAATGTGGTGCAGCAGGGTCCACGGGAGCCATGGCTGACGGTGTCTTAATTGTTTAATTGTACAACGTCAAGAGCATCTTTGGACATCTGCCCTGGCCCTCAGAGCTGCCCCTTTCACAGCCGGCTCCCTTCTTCGGTCTCGCTGGCCAGACCTGCTTGAAACAAAACAGCGATAATGAAAGAATGAGGCCCCTACTTTGAGGGCCCTTCCAAAATAAAGTCCCGCGTGGCCTCCCCAGATTGCCATGTGGCAATCTGAAAGGAGAGAGGAAAAAAAGAAAAGAAAAAAAGAATCCCCAGCAAAACGGTTTTCCATTAAACAGGGATAGTGTGTTCTGCTGTGCTGGATTACTTCCTGTTCTTATTTTGTGGGTAATTTTTTCTGTATCAAATATCCTTTTGGTTGTGTATCTTTTTCACCTTTTCTTGTACTAAAACTAAAGCATGGTCTGTATTTTTTTACATCCCCCAGTTGACAATGTACAGCTCTCGGTTAGAGACGTTCCCTGCCGAACCGTACTGTGTAGCCCGGGCCATCTGCTCATTGTACGCTGCTTTTGTTCTGTTGCCCTGCGAAGCATGGTGGGCCCAGCCTTTTTTTTCTTTCTTCTTTCTTTTTTTTTTTTTTGTATTGTGTGCATGACAACATTGTTACACACAGAATCCACTAATACTAATATACAATCTCTCAATAAAGAACTAGTTTCCTATATTAACCTAGTGTGCTTTTTCTCTTGCTGTTTCCCCATTTATTGTCGGATCCTGCTGTTTAGATATCCCCCTTGCTTTTCTCTCCCCACCCTCACCCACCCACCACTCCCACCTCCCATTGTAAGATTCGAGTGAATGCCTTTTTCTTTTTTTAATTTTTTCTTTTGTTTCATGGTACAGATATGGGGACCTTAATCTCATCCAGTCCATACCTTTTTACAATAGACATTTGAGGTGAGGGGAGGTGTCCTTTCACACCTAAACAGCGCCGCTGTGTAGAGAACACCCCTGTCTTTGGCCACCTGTGAAGCTAATAGCCTCCACATTTCATCTGGTTTCCACATTGCACTCCCTCAGTCTGTGATGCTGGTGAAGAGAAGGGGCTCTTAACACAGAAGTCGAGAAAAGGGATACTGTTCTTAACTAGCAATCTTGTGGCATATCAGACTCGCCTGAAAAACTCATTTTTAGTTGTGTTTTAACTTTTCCTTTTGCCGTCTCATTGATTTACTGTCCTTCTAAATCATGCTGGCGGGGTGGGGGGGGGTGACCTGTTACATGCAGTTCAAGCCATGATATGGAATTTTAAATTGCCCTCTTCTTTGTGCATCATTGCATTCTTGGGACTGGCAGCGGAAGGTTTGCAGTGAGATCCTGCATGAGGAAGGTGTCTCCAACAGAAACCAATTCAGACCACCCCCGCATTCGTACCAGCGCCAGCCGCCTGACCTGTTAGTGTAGGAATAAGAGGGTCTGTGCCCTCCCAGGCTGGAAGCCAGTTAAAGCTGATTACAGCTTAGTCCCTGACAGCTGCCTCGTCCATGGCCCTAGTGCCTCTCTTGAGAAAGAAAGCCAGATCTCTTGGCATTGTCTAAGTGTTGTGCGCGTGCGTGAGGGTGTGCGCGGGTACGTGAGGGTGTGCGCGCACCCGCGCGCTTCGAGGGAAAGGGTGGGGGAGCAGGATGGAAGTCAGGACCTATCCCCAAATTGAATTGGAAGAAGAGTCCTTAAAATGTAGTATCTTTTTTCCCCAACATTACATTTGAGAAGCCAGTGTAGAAGTATTTTTTCACCCCGAGTGGCACCCAAATTCAAGCATTTGTCAATTACACCTATTCAATTTCAGCCCAGAACAAGCCTTGCTAAGTGAGGCATTTTAGAGGAGGAAATCAGTTGATTAAAGAAATTCATGGTTCCTTCAAAGGTCATCATTTTGGAGCCGATTTTCCTTGGGCTGACATGCCTCCTCCACTCTCCTCTGGGCTGTCTCTGCTCCTCCGCCAGGGTGCCTTCCTGAGCCTGCGCACGCTGCCTGACCACAGCGCTGCCTTGCTGTCTTTGTGGCTTGGTGCGTCTCTCCTCCCCACCAGCCCACGGCTGCCCTCGCTGCTCCAGCCCTTTGTTCTCCTGCTCTCCCCAGCCCGGGTGGGAAAGCTGAGCTGATTTACTGTGACATGGACACACACGGAAGTCCCCAGCGGAGCCCATGCTGTGGTTGTACAAGAAGAGAATGTAGGCCTTCCAGGGTTTTCTCTCTTTTCTCCTCCTCCTTTCAACCTTGGTTTACACGAAACTTTTAATTTTGTACCTGGTTTAAGAAGTGAAATAAAGCACCCCCGACCCAAACTCAACAATGAGACAATTACTGCACATCAGGTGGTCGCCCTCGTTGTCGTCCTAGGAGCTGTGGCTCATTAGATCAGTATTAACCAACTCCAAGATTTAATTTTTCTAAATTAGTGTTCTGGATGTAGGAATTATTTGATCAATACCTTTTGAGGATGGTTTAATAACCTAGTAATAACACAGAGAGTCAGTGGGTTAATGGGAAGTCATGGTTTGGCATCTTATCAACTGCATACTGGATCGTCACCAGACTGTCAGAATAAACACACACATATGAAGGAGGCTTTTTTTTCCCTGACTGGATGATCCAATCATTTACAGAGCCATCGTACTTTATCTCTACTCTCTCCGCCATCTGACACTATCCGTTTTAATAACTTTTGACTCCAGGATTTTGGAAAAGCCATCTGTTACAGAGACCTGATACCACAGACTTTTAATAAGATGGAACACAGCTCTCGTTCACGGCTCCCCTTTCTGAAGGAGAGAACTCTCTTGAAACTAGCATCAGATAAGGCCCACTTAATTGACGAGTTGTGTTAAGTAATAGTTTCCCAGAAACCAGCAAATACTGGTTATGGCAGTCCAGGTCAGGAGAAAAGACTACCGAGAATCTCAATTCCCCAATATGCAGAGGACAGAGACTGGACCATCTCTTTTTCTTTGGTAGTTTGCTCACATCTTGCTCCCTTTCCCCTGCCCTCCAACATCTTTCCCATTTTTCAAGAAGCAGGCTTCAGTGCCATGTTGGAAAGCCCAATGGTTTTCCTGGGCCGGGGAAGCCACAGCTCTGTGCAGGATCCAAGCGCAGTGTGGAGGCACCGTCCTGGGTAGGGGACGCGGGCCCTCGACTGGCGTTCAGAGAGTTACTGTGGATCTACAGTGGCCCACCAGACCACTGTTGCACAAATGTGCAAGACCCTTGGACCTTAGTTTTTCTATGGCTCTACTTAGCGCTTTAAAAATTCCTGGCTTAACATCATATGAACGTGAATTAGCATTTATTAATTTCCAGTGCGATTTAGCCACAGATGAACCAATATATTTCCAAGAGAATTAGGAGTGCAGGCCGGGGGGGAAGGCTTATCTTGAGAGACTCAGATTTTCTAGATGACTTAAGCATTAAACGCAAACATTTATAACCTCCCATCTGAACCACTCACATTGCCTGTACCTTCATGTATTCAGTCATTTATTTACTCACTTGTTTGTTCATTTAGTTAATGAGTGTTTATTGAATACCTACTTGGGGCCAAGCAAAGGCGGGTAAAAACAGTGGAGGACCTGGGTGCCTGCCCTCTTGAGGCTCATGCTGAGGCCGGGAGATGAATGCTCAGAACACCAGACGCTGTGGAAGACATTCTGTGCCTAAGCGCCCAAACGGAGGGTGAGGTGGAAGGGGCGTGGAGCAATTCAGGGGTGGAGGAGTAGCCCAGTGTTGAGCTGGAAGGGTGAGCTCAGGCCACTGCTCTGAGAGTCATCTGAACAACGACTGTCATAATACCTGCCTGATAGGGTTTGTCCAGACCATTTGAAGGCCCTTGACACAGCAGATGCCTAGGTTGTGCTAGGTGGCTGCCCCCCATTCCTCACAACTGTAGGAGTTTACTGGCCTTGGGGGTCAAGTAAAGTCAGAGGCATGGGGAGGAGGTGGGGTTGAGATGTGCCTCAAAGAATGATGTGCATACGGGAGGGAGAAGCTCCAGGTAGGGGGCGGGGAAGGAATGAGACCTTGGCCAAGGCCAGTGGCTCTGGTTTGGAAAGAACTGAAAGTTCCTATGAGGAGGGAGGTATGCAGGTGTGTGTGTTTGTGTAAGGGTAGGTGTGTAGACTTGCCACATTGCACAGCCACAGGAGGTGCTTCTCCCTAAAGCACAACTGCAGGACTTAAGCAGCAGGAGGTCCAGGGAATGGGGGAGAAAAGTCCGACAGAGCCATCGAAGCCGGGTGCTGGATGCCTCCGGAAGCCCCGACAGAGTGCGGACTCGCTCCGGTAGCTGTTGGAAGCTCTCTGGGAGGAACTGCATTTCAACAATGTATTCTGGCGGCTGATGACTCAGGGGTGACCCTAGGGGCTGAGGCCAGGAGGAGGCCATGGCAAGCTCCCAGGGGTGATGGACCCCAAACCAGGGGTGTGAGGGCTGGGGAGGAAGATTGGCACCAGGGCCTTGACTGTAAGAGGAAGTAAGTAGAACTGAGTAAAACCAAGCCTTTTCATGTTTTGCTATGTTATTTTCACAGACATTACATTTTTTTTTAAATCCTCATCTCATGATAGGTTTTTTAAAAGAATTGATTTTAGAGAGAGAGGAAGGGAGAAAGAGAGAGAGGAAGGGAGAAAGAGAGAGAAAGAGAAACATTGATCTATTGCCTCCAGTTCTGCCCCAAGCAGGGATCAAACCCTCAACCTAGGCATGTGCTGTGACTGGGGATTGAACCGACAACCTTTTGGGACAATGCTCCAACCAACTAAGCCACCTGGCCAGGGCTACAAGCATCACTTTTAATGGCTGCATAATATCCCACCAGCCTGGTGGCTCTGCACTCAGGCTCTCTGGCTTCTGAGGTATTTAGCGGGCTCTGGGATGCAGGGCCGCTCCGTGCTGGTCTGCCTACCACCTCCCTTGGGCTGTTTGGGAGGAGGTGGTTAGTGGAACAAGTCTGACAGCAGCCAGGCCTCTCTCCCCACTGTCAGCCCCTTCTATCAATAGGCCCAGCTAGGTGGAGGGGAGAGCAGATAAGAGGGCTTGGAGAAGGAAGAAGATTTGGAGAAACTCTTCTGAGATCTGGGTTCTGGTCTTCGTTCTGCCAGGAACTTCCACTGCGATCTTACGCCAGTCAGCTTCTTCCACCGGATCTCAGTTTGCCCATCCGTGAAATGGTATTCTATGTCACATGAAGTATTGCACAAGAAACAGAGAGAAGCCAACCAAAGGCAACAGTAACGATAATGACTCATGTCGTTCAGGGCGACAGTCCTCAGACAGGCCACCCATATAGTGGGAACAGCCCATCTCTGCCAATAACCGGTGCAACACGTTGGCACTCTGACCGCTCTGCGCCTGCACCTCCTATCTGCCAAGGGATATAATTGGCCTAATTGCCCCTTCCTGCTCCAAAAAGCTGTGATTTCCTCTTGATGAGAATAACTTACATTTCCATTCTTTCTGTCCCCCCACCCCCAGCTCTTCAGCGCTCGATGGATAGGCACGCGTTTCCGCTGGCCAGGTTGCTGGGCTGTGGGAGGAGAGGGGAGCGGCAGTTACCCCTGGTGGCTTGTGCCACAGCAGTGAGCCCAGGCCCCATGGGGGCCCAAGCTTAGGGTGGGTCCTGCTTCCTGGCCCCACTGCTCTTATGTGACCTCCGAGCAAGAATTTCCCTGGGAGGTCATTGCTTCGTGGTACAGCCAACCTGATCTCAGATGTCCTCCTGAGGAGTGCTGCTACAAGACAGGGGAGACTGGCAGCCCTTCGGGAAGTCACCCTCATGGTGGCTTGTTCCAGCTTGGTGGTGGCAGGGCAGCACTGGGCTCCGGGAGCCTAGGGAAGGAAGGAAGGGTGGCTGCTGACTCAGCACCAGCCTGCTGGTGGAGAGGGGGTGGGCGGAGCTCTCAGAGGCTGGGAGGAAGTGAGAATTCAGCCAACACCTGTCTCAAGGAAGGGCAGGAAGCTTCAGAACAGCTGCTGCTCCCTCCTCCCCCAGCCCGGCTGTGAGTGGGCAGGAAGGGGATGGAGGCACTCTCAAGGCCCCCCACACCCGCCAGCTTGCTTAGCGCCAGCTCCACTGTGGCAGCTGCCAGGCCTCCACACCACCCCTCTTCCCAACACTCAGGTCCCCCACCCCCACGGTGCACCTGTCCCCCAGGACCACCCCACTCCTAGATCAGTTGCTTTCAATCCCAAACTCTGGGCACTAAATGGGTTAATGGGCTCATGCCCACCCCCTGGCTGGAGACAGTTTCTTTCCTTTCCTTAGGGTGAGGGAGGTGGTCAGCCTCCTTGGCATTTCTGCAGGGGAAGGGCTAGAATTCACTGAGGGGAATGCTGCAGGGCCTGTCAGAGCTACAGGGTCCCCATCTGTGAGGTGTCCCTGCTGACCAGAGCTGAGAATCTGCCTGATGGAGGTGAGGCTGTGGCCGGGGAAGACCTGGGTCCACAGACAGGTCCCCCTTTTCAAGGCTCCCTGCATTGCCTGTCACCCCACTGCCCAGCAGTGTGGGAGCCCAACTTGGTGCCAAGGGAGAGACAGAAGAGGCAGCCGGACGGAGCCCGGCTAGGGTGGCATTCACCAGAGCCCCTTTGGACACCAGGGTACGTAGCCCTGGCCTTGGCCTTACCTTGGGTGGACTCACACCCCCCTGGCAGAGGTGGAGGTCAGACCTGAAGAGGGGGCTCAGTCAGCCGTTCTGAGGACAGCTGGGCCTGGGGGGCAGCTGAGGAGATACTGAGGCTATGCCAGGCAGGGAGGCCCAGGGGGCGGGGCTTTCACGACCCAGAGTGGCAGGGGAAGGGCAGCCAGAGGCTCAGGAGGGAGCCGGGGCCCCACCGGGACACAGGAACCTGCTCTCTCCCCACGGAGAGGAATAGGAACAGTGGAGGGGTGAGGGGAACAGAGTTCAGGTTGGGTGAAGGGAGCAACAGCCAGCCTGCCCTCACCTGGGCGGGTGAGCTGGGAGCGTAATAGAGAAGGTAGAGGAGGAGCCCAGACCTGAACCTGGATGGCGTTTTCCTATTCTGTCCCCATCTCTTCCTGAAGACTCCCTGACCGGTGCAAGTTTCCTCTGGGGGAGAGGGGAGGAAGGGGAGAAGGGAAAGGAGGGGAAGGTGGCAGGAGGAAGTTAGAGACACGCTGTGTTGTCCCACTCCTCAGCGGGTGCCACTCATTTCAGGGTGCTCACCGAGTCCATGTGGGTGCCTACGGAGCCCTGCCTCATGCTGACCGTGTGCAGTGGGCCTGGCCAGCCCTCTGGGAGCGTCCAGACTGCAGCAGGGACTGGACGGGTGTGGGACAGACCAGGAGCAGAACGTTGGCTCCGGGCTCAAAAGCGCTTTGCCACACCCCAGGAGAAACACAACATGGTCTCCCGTTTTACTGCTAAATTTCAGGAAAAGGAGATTTTTATATTAAACTAAACAAGGAACTCTCATATCACCAGTTGCAAATTTTGCATGAACTTTGGAGTGAAAATATAGAATGTCGATGACATATTTCATTCGGGCAGGCCAGTCCCAGCCATGCCCATATGACTAGGGGGCGTTTCACACCCCCGTGACATTTGGGCACTCCTGGGGAGGTGTGAGAAGTACTGACAGGTGGCACACTGTCTCCTCTTCACAGAAGCAGAAACCCAAGTCTGTCCAGTGGCTGGAGTCACAAAGCCACCTCCCAAGAGCCCTGTCAGGACTGGGACCCCGGCTGCTGACTCTGAGGTCCACTGCTCTGCCAGGCTCTTGAGTCAAGGCCGCGGGGAGTGGTCTCCGGCAGAGGGGTCAGTGGGCACTTTCTGGGCGAGGCTGAAGACAGCATGGGGTCTAACTGAGCAGAGGGACCAGGGGTGGGAGTTCAGTGTGGTGGCCGATCCTCCTGTGTTTGTAGTCTGGAGAGCCAGGGCCAGGACTCGGAGCGAGGGTCCAAGGGGCGTGGAGATAAGCCCTATGAACCGGTGTAGAGGGAGGCCTTCCTGTCACAGGCGCCCAGCACTGGCCACCCCTGGTACTCTAGGACTCTCTTTTTAGTACTGTGGTAAAGTACATTTAGCCATTTTTATAGTGAGCAATTCAGTGGCATTAAAGCACATTCACAACGTCGTGCCACCATTGCCATTGTCTACCTCCAAAATGTTTTCATCTCCCCAGAGAGGATCTCTGGGCCCTTTGACTCGGAGGCCTGCTCCCCAACCAGGCCACACTTCTTAGGGTTCCTTGAGGATGGCTGGTGGAGGCTAAGTACTTGCAAGAAAAGTACACATTTTGGCATCAGGCAGTGTCGGATTCAACTCTTGGCCTTACCACCTACAGGCCGGGTGACTGTGGACCTCTCTGAACCTAAGTCTCTTTGTCAGAAAAAATGGAGACAATCACTATTAATACCAGTGTCCTGGAAGGAGAGGACGAAACAGGCCGTTACGTTGTAGAATACAAGGCACACAAAGTCCTGGGAGGTGCTTTGCAAAAGATGGCCATTCCCAGCTTGCCCTGCCCCCACTGAACACATGTTCCTGTTTGTGTTTGTGTGGACCTGGGGCAGTCTGGAGGGCCCTAAGGGCGTGTGGAGGGGACAGACAGGAAAGGGCTGGGCATGCTGTAGCTTCATTGCATAAGAAGTTACTGAGAATCTGCTTTGGGCTGTGGGGACTGAGGTGCAGACAGCTTCTGGCACACAGCTTAGCTGGGGATACCCCTGAGCACCCCTGCAGTGGGCAAAAAACTTACAGACTGAGTTACATGCCGTGGTCACACTGACCAGAGAGTATGGCCCAGCCTGGAAGCAGCTGGCCAGGGTTGGCTCATGGGATGGGGCGAGGTCACTGGGCCCACAGAAACCAGGAGGGCCTCCCAGAGGAGGCAGGACAGGAGCTGTTGTTCCCTGAGTGGGAGAGCTGTAGCTCTGCTGCCTGGGGGAGCTATCAGGTCAGCCTGCCCCTACCCCACACGCCCTTTGCCCACATAGGCTTGGATCTGATCCGAGACATGAATGTTCAGAGTCCCGTGGCTGTCACCTTGTCGGATTTTTCTTCTTCTTCTTCTTTTTTTTTTTTTTTTTTGAGCATTGGGCCCTCTCATTTCATTGTCATCCCACCCGTTTCAGTCCCCTTCTTCCCTGCCATGCCCCTGGCCCTGGCCATCTCTCCTGGAACTCTGTGTCCTCTCCCACCCCTCTGCCCAGCCGGGCTGCCATGGGTCCGTGCACTGTCCCTTGCGAGAGCTGTGCACAGGGTGAGGCTGGCCAAGGAGAGTCACGACCTTTCTCTGAAATGGGCGACCCTCTCGGGGCATTGGTTCTGCTCCTCCGGATCTGGATACGCATCTTAGCTGCCAGGCTGCGTGAGGATCAAGTGAGACGGTGTTGTAATGTGCCCATCGTGACACCTGGCACCAAGCACCGGGCTACTTTTATTGTGTGTGGTTTCCTGCTAGGGAGTCTCTACATGCAGAATCCCCTGCCTGCTCCTAGGAGAAACTTGAATTTGGTTAGGGGAACAGAGGGGAAGGGAAAAACTCTGAGCCTCAGTGTTCTCACCTGTAAAATGGGGACAGTCCTGGGGACAGTCCTAGGAACACCCCCCACCCCACTCAGGGTTATAATGAGCTCAGATTTGACCGTGGATTTGGTCCACTCATCTAACCAATGTGCACTGAGCACCCGCATTGGGCCAGGCACCGTGCCGGCACTGGAGATGTGCATGCAATAAGAACAGCCAGCACTCCTGCACACTCGTTCTGTGCGGGGCACTCTCCTCGGCGAGTTACCTGCCCTATGGAGCCTTGGCATGATGGGAGACAGACCCGTGATCTGCTCCAAGGTGTGTGCTGGGTGCTGTCTCAGCCTGGGGAGCTGCCCTGGGGGGTGGGGGTCCCTGGAGGGGCTGAGGCTGAGCTGAGGCTGAGCTGAGGCTTCGAGGATGCTGCGCTGACCAGGCTGTTGCAGGCAGAAGGGCTGCAGGGACACGGGGGTGGGGGGAGCCCCCCCGAGAAGCAGAGCACTGCCGGGGGGGGGGGGCATGCGCAGTGAGGCAGCTGGGCTTTGTCACTCCTCAGCGTCAGCAAGCAGTGTTGCCTGTTGATCGGCGTTGCTTCTGGTTGATTGGCTTTTGCCATAGACAAAGTGCACACCATCCACCCAGAGCTCCAAGTGTCCTGAGCTGAGGGCTAAGGGTGAGACCTGGGCGTTGCCTGCAATACCTAGAAAACAAGGCTGGAGCCCTGATGGACCCCTGTGGCACGATGGTGGGGAATGGCAGCAGCGGCAGCAGCACGGCCGGCCGGCGGCTGGGAGGGCGAGCAGAGGAGGGGAAGAGGAGGGGTTTGTGGTGACTGAGAGACCTGGAGGATGCAGGGGCAGGGGCGATGCGCTGGCCCTTGAAGTAGGGGCCTGGGGAGGCATTTCCCACACTCAGGGCCCCTGGAGCTATTCAAAGTTGTTTCTGCAAGAGTTAAATGTTCCAACAACTTGGAAAATGCTACACAGATACACCTGTCTTGGAGAGTCCCAATTCCTATCAGCACATTAAAGACTCTAATAAGTCCCACAATAAAGAAATCCCTTTGGCGCTGCTTTAGTAGAATTTTTTCCGAACTGTGTGAGCATAGGACTTGGCAGTGGGGGGTGGGGCGGTGTATGTGTGTGTGAATCCTAGAGATATGCCTTGAACTTGGTGCATGGAGCACAGTTTGGGAAATGCTGCCCTGGGATCTGGGTCATCTGGCTCAAGACTGGCCCGAAGGAGCTCACTTACACTGAGGGGAAATGACAACTGAGAGGAAGGCCGAGGAAGGTGGCTCATCCATTAGCGACTGCCCATCTTGAAGTCCCCATCCCCCACCCTAGTCTCCCTCCCAGGAGTGCCATCCTTCTCTACTCCACGGAAGACGCTAAGGTCAGAGGTCAGTGGTGAGCTAGTCGCTCACTCTCAGCGACAGCCTTGCTGGCCAGCCAGGGGAATCCTGGCCAGAAGCTGGGAAGCTGAGGTGTTCCTGCAGACCTGGCCTTGTACCAAAGCCCCACTCTGCTCAGGACTTCCCTCCCACCTTCTTCTGTTCTGTTCATGACCTTGTCCAGACTCCTTGGGGGCGGGCTTTCTCCCTGCCAGCTGGGAGCCCTCCTGGTCTTCACCCCCAGCTACATCCGACATACTGCTCATGGTCCGTGTGGCGCTTGGTGTTCACACATAGTGCATGCAGATGCTCATCCCTGACACACACCCATCCCCAGACCGCCCCCATGTAATCCACAGCCACAGGTAATCCTCCTCAGACATTTATGACATCAGCACACACACCCATTAAAACCTGTACACAGTACATCAGTACCCAGTATGTACACATTCACATATGCAAATACATATACGTACTTAATCACATGCTGCTCACACACGCATGTACCCACAGGTACAAACCCTAGTTCCTACACACATCATCTCAGGAAATAGAAATTTAGGGACCCAGACCTGCTGAAGAGCCTGGGCCTGTGGCACCCAGTGGTCACCATCCTGAGGGCTCTGCTGTCTCCATGGGCCCATGTGGGGGCCCAGGAGGGGCGGTCTGTCTAGGCTAACAAGGGAGGCACAGGCGATTTGCCGTGATCTCTGCTGTAGCACCCACCCTGGTCATGGATAAAACAAGCATTGCAAAGCCCCTTTGGGGTGCTGTGTAGTTTGGAGGACTTTGTGGAGGAGGTGGGTCTCAAGCTGGGGTTGAAAGGTGAGGTCCGCGAGAGGGGAGGACATGAAGGTGGGGAGGCTGTGTGAGGGGCATGAGGAGCTGTGTGCTGGGTCAGTGCCCCACAACCCTGAGAACCCTGAGGCGGCTATGGGGACAGATTACGCAGAGGTGGAAGAAGAAGAGACGGGGCCAGGAAGTGGCCAGCGGCCCCGCTTGAGTGGGTTCCTTCTTGTGCCTTGAGCCGTGGTCCTAAGGCCCGGGAGCTCCCCAGCCAGCGCTCAGCCTCTGCACCAGGTGGCTGGGGGAATTAAAGAGACGGCGCAATATTAATGTTGCTGCCCTGTTTTATAAAGTGTCCTAACAAGCTGGTGAGCCAGGCGCACTCAGTCTTACTTACAACTGCTATTATTCCTCCGACATTGAGATTAATTTGACGATAGCTGTTTATAAGCTCTTCTATCATCAGATGGGCCCATTACCTGGGAGGAGAGGAGGGCTGGATTTAATTTGTGAACCGTGCGCGGGGTTCTCCTGCTCACGGAGTGTGTGGGAATCACGGCCATAAATCATGGAAGGCACCAGCGGTGCTGAGACCAGAGGCCCGCTGGTCCCTGGCCTGGCAACGTGCGGGAGGGGATGTCCTGGAAGGTGGCAGGACCGCAGACCCGGATGGTGGATGGCAGGCACTCACGACCATCCGTGCGGGGAGGGAGACCCTGGGACATCACCTGGCCAAGGAGCTTCAAACTCTGGAGTCTACACCAAACAAGAATCATCTGGAAGCTTGTTAAAATACAGATTCTCTCAGCCTTCCAGAAAGTCATCACCTCTCAGGGTGGGGCTTGGGACTTCCCCGAGTCTGGAGTTTTCTCAGAGGATGCCTGCCTGGTAGGCTCTTGCCTCAGTGGGTCTTGATCTGTGGTGGGCAGGGGTGGGGGCGGGGTGGGGCGGGCTGTGGACAGGCCTAAGGAGTGTCCTCCAGGTTCCCTCGCTCCAAGCACAGGCTCCCCTTCCCTAGATGTGTGAAGAGGAAGGGACAGGAGAAGGGCTGGCAAAGAATGAGGTTGGGTCTTGAGCAAAATGGTGAAGCTGGCAAAAGCTGTCTCCTTCCACCCCTGGAGCTCCCCCCGCCCCACCCCTGCATTGTCACCCTCATCTGAGCCCCTCCTGCCCAGCAGGAGAGAAGCATTCATGAGTTCATGAATGTCACATTGGGGGCTTTATAGGCATCATCTGTCATCTTATGTTGATCTCTGGGTGACCTTTTTAAAAACCCAGCTGAAAGATAAGAAAACAGGAGTTGCAAGAAGTAGTTTGAAGTTATGTGGCCTAGAAACTGTACCCAGGGTTTCAGCCTTGCTCCTACATCACAAGGTCCCTGCGGTGACGTGGGGGGCAGGGCCCAGCCATGAATTTGCATGCACAGACATTGCATCCCTCAGCTGACACTAAAACTACCGACGTGTGTGGGTACAGGGATCCCCTTGCCCCGTGCACCTAGCAGCCTTCCTCTGTGGGGGGTGAGGGGTGGGGGGTGTATTTCCCTGGGGCCTCTGGAGCAAAAGGCAGTGGACCCTCCTCCTCTCGTGGCCTGATGGACCCTGTCACTGCGGGTCAGTGGGAGAGGTAGTTGTGCGGCAGGAAGGTCCGATTGACACACGCAACCCCCGTCCTGGTGGAGGCCAGTGGCCCATGGCAGCAGCCTTGCCTTTGCCTGTCCTTGTATTTCCTGGGCCTGTCCCAGGACGACAGCTTTAGGTCCTCTGCCTCCGAGGCCCTGGCCTTGTCTTCCCACCGTCGGTTCACCCCTTGGCAGCCTCTGCAGGGCTCTGGGGGGCACTTCTGAGAACACTTCAGACCAAGCATCCCCAGCCCCCGCTCCAGGGGTGCCTTGGGTCCCGTCCAGGACACTTGCCTTGGTGAACTCCAGCCAAAGCCCACAGCAATGAGAAGATGGCCGGTACGACCTCCATCAGACACCCTCCCCTTTGCGGAAGCTACAGTTCTGTTGATGCCGCCTAAGCCTGCATCAGATGTTTTGGGCACACTTCACACAGTCATCAAACTTAATTCATGGGGTAGAACTCTTGAGTTTGGTAACGCTTGCCACAGAGATGCCTATGTCCTTGCCTAGTGGAGCTGGTCTGCTGGATAAAGTGTCCGTTTGGCTCTGGTGACAGAGACTCAAAGGTGGCTTACAGGGGACACCAACCTAGGGGTCCTGGGCAGGCGTGGCAGGCGGGTGCTTGATGTCAGGGACACAGGGGCCTCCTCTGTTGTCGCTCTATCCCCCCTAGAGTGTGGCCCTTTCCCAAATGGCCCAGGACAGCTCACCCCACACCCACTTTCCAAGCCGCAGGAGGGAGGAAGAAGAGAAAGGGCAAAAAGAGTGTGACACAGTGCTGCACAAGCCACCCCTGTTCACATCCCATTGACCAGAACTAGGTCCCAGGACCATGCATGGCTGCAAAGGAGGCTGGGAAATGTAGTCCTTGTTCTGGAAGGACAGGTGCCTAGCTAAATTTGGGGGTTCTATTACCTCAGAAAGAGAGAACAGATATTGGGAGACAACTAGTCATTTTTGCCTCAGTTGGGTCTTAGGACCCACACATTAGGTCTAATGTCGATCCTAGCTGAGCCTTGTCTGCCTGCCCCTCTCAGGTCAGTGCCATGGGGGGAGGGCCTTGTATGCCCTCCATGGCCTCACTCACAGACTAGGACAGAGCCCCAAGGTTGGAATTGAGAAGCCACCAGCCACCCTACAAACTGGTGTCAAACCACTAACCTGTACTGCTGGGATGTGCCTATTCATTTACTTACCAATTCTTCTTGTTCTGATGACTAGGGCTCATTTCCCACCTTGTCCAGAAGAATAGAGCCGGGTGTGAGAGCTAAGAATGAGACGATGACTGTGTGCACCCAGGCTGTGGTGCACAGTAGGCCCCCAGCAGAAGTTGTGCGTCCTTCGGCAAGGCATTCGATGCCTCCACCCTGTGGGCTGTTGGGTGAGTCCAGAGGCGGTACCCGTTGCAGTGTCAGGAGCAGGGGATGGGAGCTGCCACAGAGGCAGGGCGGCCTGGGGGTCAAGAGCACAGGCTCAGGGTCAGGCTGCTGGGTGACCACAAGGCCCCGTGACCTCCTGAGAGGCTGTGAAAGTTAAATGAGCTACACACAGCTTTTAGCCAGGCAAGCAGTGGCTACTCAGTGAATACTGGTTTCTCCCTATCCCCATCCTGCTGCCACAGGTAAGGGACATTGCCGAAAGATCCCTTCATTCTGCACTGTCCCGTACAGATGGTTTGTGCTGACGTGGGGAAGGATGCCAAGAATCAGAGCAGAAGTGAGGGGGCCCAGGAGGCATGAGCTGCTGGCAGGCAGAGGGCTAAGAGGACACTCGCTCCTAGGCCAGTGTTATGCCACTCCCCGGCCCACGCTCCTGCCTCAGGTCCTCCCTCTGGTGAGGGAAGTGAGACGTGCCTCCAGAAGCATTGCAGACACAAATGTCCTATACTGAAGGCCCAGAGACCTGGGGCTGGTGGCTTGGCTCTCAGGAACGCCAGTGTTCAACAAGACCCGGCTCTTGCTGGAAGGGACCCCTGAGGTGTCCGGCCCGTCATCGACCCCTCATCTCATAGGAAACAGAGGCCCAGAGAGAGGAAGGGGCTTGGCCACAGGGCACTAAGCTAGGATAATGGCCAACCCCCACCCCTGCTCTGTTCTCCATTCTCACTCCTGGACCAGAAGGATAGGAGCCCAGAGTCTCTATGTCTGGGGAAGGCCCAGTGAGGGGCATGCAGGTTAGCAGAGGCACCAGCAGGAGGTGGGGGGCACCTCTTGGGGGAGCAGCTGTGATGGGGAGGAAGTGTCGCAGGGTCAGGGTTTGGCGGCTTCGCCCAGATGCCAGCTCCCAGGTTCGCTGGTTTGTGTTGAAGGGCAAGAACAGGCAAAATAGGACCTGCCTCCCAGGCTTAGGGTGGAGCTGAACCAACGCAAGTTTGCAAACTGCGAGGGGTCATTGGGACGCGAGGGCTTCTGTCCATTTGGGCTGTAAAGATGTGTTTTCACATGCATGAGACACAGGATGGGCGGAAGTGACATCAGGGGGTGTAGGCGCTGAAATCCAACAGTGCTGTTGGCAATACGGGGCCCCCTTATATCTTAGAGGCCAAGCAGGAGAAATCTTTGCGAGTCTCAGTGGTTGGTTACACATCTCCAGGGTCTCTGCCTGATACTTTTCATGTTAGAGAAGGAACCACCACCATCTGCCACAGCATCCACGAGCCTCTCAGATGCACATGCTTTCACGTCTCACGTTTCTGGAACTGGGATGTACCTAAAATATACCTGTGTGTCCTGGTTTTAATTGTCTTTTAAAAAACCTTTTGCTATTTCGCAAGGTGATGGTATACCGTGCAACTGCTGACCTTTTAGGCTGGACATTTGGCATTCTTTTTTTATGCACCCTGTTTACAAAACATTGGGGATTACAGATGATTCTGTAGAAGCCTCTGAGGCAAACATCAGCACCCAGGCTGTGATTCATAAGCTCTAGTTTCTTTCTCACCATGCATATCCCCCTTCATCTTGTTTTCAACATTTCCTGACCTCTCATGCCCGAGGACTCAGGAGAATGAACACACCCAGGTGGACCGGAAGTCAGCAAATAGGAAATGGGAGTCTTGCGACCCTCTGATAGGGGCTGTCCTTGCTAACCTCTCTGGGGGCCTTGGGCTGATCCAGTGGGAAGAGCACCCTCTTTCCGCTTTATTCTTCAGGGACCAGTGAGGATTGCAGGGGATAGTTGCTGTCTAAACCACTTCGGATGTGCCCCAGAGTTCATATTCTAGAAAAAGAAGCCTTCTCTGACTCCCCAAACCCGCTGTCCCCGCCCCCTTCCTGAACCTGTCTGAGGACCGGCAATCTTCCAGACATGCAGGTGATCTTTCTGGAATGTGGACCCTCCTTCTGCCCCTCTAGCAGCCGCGGTTCCCAGTACTCTGGGGTGTCTCCTCCCAGGTCTCTGCCACCCCTGCAGGTAGCACCTGCCTGGCACCCTGCACCTCCTTGTCCTTCTCTCCATCCCTCGTTTACCTAGCTGTCCCCCCGAGACCTTCCAACATTGCTCTTGTAAGCCAGGGCTTTGCATGGCCCCACGGTGCCCGCAGGACCTCAGCCCCTAAATACCCAGTACCCACGTGGGGCATCGGACTTACATGGATTATGGCGATGACACAGCAGGGTCTCCATGGTGGGTGGAGGTGTGGGCAGCTGCTGGGCCAAGGCCGCAGGCCTCATCCTCGGCAGGGTCACTGTGGCCTTTGGTCCTAAACCAGGATGAGTTTGGCTCAGTGGAAGCCCGGGTCTATATCTCCACCATTCTTCCTTAATATTTACGAAGTCTCTGCTGTGTACTAGGAACTGTGCAGGGGCTAAAACAGAGATGACCTGCTCTTCCTTGCACTCATTTACTCAATCACTTCTTCCACAAATGCTGACTGAGTGGCTGGCCCTGTTCTGGGCCTGTTCTAGGATGCAGCAGTGTACAGGACACAGGGAGCTGAGGGTCAGGAGGGCTCCTGAAGGCTCAGCTCCCCCTTCCAAGGCTCTGACTCCCCAGGCCCTCCTCAATGGCATTGCGTCTGCTTCTCTCAGAGTGCCACCTCTTCTCCCCATCTCCCCAGTTCGCTGTCTCCATTCCAGACCTCGGTCACGTCTGGTCATGGGGCATGTGACAGGTTTTACACTCAGGGAAAATGAAACCCTGAGGACCAGAGAAGCTTCCTCCAGGGCGAGACAGAGCTGGGTTGGAAAGGCAACATTCTGTGCCTCAAGTGGCGGCGTTGACTTCAGGTGGCGACCAGGTGGCTTGGTCCAGTTCCTACACCTGTCTTTGGGTTACCTGAGAAGCTTGCAAAAACTCATATTCCCAGAGCAGAGCTACCTTTGTGGGGTAGGAATCTATAGTTTTATGTCTTTGTGAATTTTAAATGCAAGCTAGTTGTTGGTCAGTGAAGAAGAAAGTCGTGGGGGAGATGGAAGGTGTATGGAGGATGTGTCACTGAACAAGAAAGATCACCTCCTGCTCCCCCACCCACTTCCCCTTTGTCGCTCAGGCCCCTCCTCAGAGGTGACACCTGTTTAGATGCATCCTGGGCCAAGTGCCGTGCCAGACACCATCCATGTTGTGTTGAGCAGAACCCGCATGTCCCTGCCTCGTGGAACATACAGTCTAGGGGAGGGGACTGGGAGGGAACAAATGGCCCACAAATACATGTGTAATTGTGAACGTGACAACAGTCAGGCCTGAGCAGAACACGGTGTGAGGAGAGAACGGGAGGGGCGATGTCATTTTGGTGGGCTGTGCTGGAAGAGACGGGTGTGGGTGGGAGAAGGCACAGGCGGCAAACGCAAGGCTCGCGGCGGAATCCGGCCTTCCACTTGTTTTATCCGGCACGCACCTTGTTTCTACCCGGCAGCAGTGCCGAGCTCTCACTTAACTGCTAAGGAGTGGTTACATTTACACATTCCTAAAATGACACTCGGCCCTTTGAAGGCAACCGTGAGGCTGGTGTGGCCCCTGGTGAAAACGAGTTTGGCATCCCTGGGATAAGGACTTCCCAACCACCTGTCAGGATCCCAGGTGATGCGGAAGGAATCCTGAGGGGTTCTTGGGATCCTCTCCACTCATTTCTCACTTGACACTTGGGATACAGAGAGGACCAACACCCCTTCGCATGCTTGGGAGTCACCATCCAGTTAGGCAGACGGGACATTACCTACGATGCTGGCTTCCCAAAGCTGCCCTAACACAGCCCCGCAAATCACACAATGCAGTGTCCCCTCACAGTTCTGGGGCCGGGGTTCTGGAATCAAGGTAGTGACAGGGCCATGCTCCCTCTGAGGTCTCTGGGAAGGGTCCTTCCTGCCTCCGCTACCTTCTGGTGGTTGCTGGTAATCCTCGGAGTTCCTTGGCTTGTAGACACCTCATTGAAATATCTGCCTCTGCCATCACGTGACATCCTCCCTGGCATCTGTGTCTCCACATGGCCTTATAAGAGCAACAGTCTTTGCACAAGGGCTCAGTGTGATCCACTCACCTCAACTCAATCCCATTCACAACGACCCTGTATCCAAATAAGCTTGCAGAAACAGGTGGCGGGGGTGGGGATGGTGGCGGCGGTGGTGGTTAGGACTTTAAGGTATCTTTTTTGGGGGTGGGGACGCAATTCAACCCCCAACAGGGATGAAACCTGCAGGCCCAGGGACCTGGACAGCCTGTGAGGGCTGCAAGGATTCAGGGAAGGGGACATGGTCCCCCTCAGGCTGGGGTGGGCAGGGCAGGCTTCAGGAAGAGGGACATCTTGATGGTTTGGGAGGATCCAAGTCCTCGGGGAGGAGGGCAGAGCGTGTGCAGGGGAGTGAATGACAGGTGGCAGAGGCAGGAGTGCATGAAGCACATGCTGCCACAGTAAAGGGGCTCCAAGGGCCTTCTCAGAGCCCCTTCTAGAACGCAGCCCAGGAAAACGGGGCCACCGCTGTTACAAAGCTTGCAGCGCACCCGAAGGGTAACTCCTGTTCTCCTGGAGGAAGCGATGGGGGCTGTGGGGTGTTCTCAGCCTTCTTCCGAGAACTTCCCCGACTCCCGCTGGCTGTGGCCTTCAGGTATGGGGACTGTCTCCGGGGCCCCTGCGATGAGCTCACACCTGTCCTCATAACCCAGAGTCTCTGGTGTTTGTTGACAGCTCCAAACACCCAAACAATCCCTCCCTCGCCTGTGTCCACGCTAACCAGCTTCCCTTTCGACCCTCTTCTTCTCCCACACTCAGGGACAGACCTGTGGTTGCAATGACACTTGCCTCGTTCAGCACTGTGTGCCCTAGAGAGGGTCTGCTCAGCTCGTGCAGGAAGTGTTTTTTGACTTAGAGAAAGTTCACAGCAAGATGAGAGACAGCTGACGGTCACACCCACAGGTCCCCAAGCCCTTCCCGCATGCTACAGCGGCAGGATGGGGCCCAGGAGCTCCCACTGCCCTGAGCTGACGTGAAGTTTGGGTGGGCACTTGCCTTTCCTGGGCCTCAGCTGCCTTTCCTGTTAAGTGGAGATAGTCAAATCCCCTTCGTAAAGCTGACACGAGAGGGAAATGGGAATGGCTGTCCAGCAGCTAGGATTATGCAGTTGAATTCAGCTGACATTCTGAGCTCCTGAGCTCTGCGCCAGGCCCAGGGTGGACAAGGCGGGCTGTTCCCTGCTGTGATGGTCTGTCTGCTGGGGAGGGTGGATCGAACGTAAAGAGCTTTCACAATGATGAGCACTACAAATGGTCAGGGTGCAGGCAGCTCTGAGGAGGTGTGGCCAGGATTTCAGCAGGTTCAGGGTCAGGGAAAGGCCTCCCGAGGAGGTGGCATGGAGAGAAGGTGTTGGCAGGCAGGGAGTGGAAGAAGAGTTCTCAGCAGAGGAATAGCAGCGTGGAGGCTAGAGCTCATGGCCTGTCCTAGGCATAGAGGGCAGTCTGGTGTGGTGGGAGCAGAGAGAGTGAAGGGGATGTGAGAAGATTAGGCCAGAGAGCCCAGATGGATTCTACCTGAAAGGCCATTGCATTACTTGCATTTGATTTGATTTTAAAAATCTACAGTTTACTTCTGCCACCTGTTATAGAAGAAATCTGGTAGTAGCAATCCAAGGCCGGTGTGGTGCCCCATTGTGTCAGGGACCTAGGTTTCCTCTAGTAATTACTCTGCCATTCATGACTTCCATTCCCCAAATCACTCATGGCCCAGGATGGCTGCCAAAGCTCCAGACCTTATGTCTGTATTCCAGCAAATACAAAGGAGGAAGGTATGGGCATTCTTTCTCAAATTAAGGCTTTTCCTAGAAATTGCATTTACTATTTCCATTTAAATCCTATTAGACTGATTTCAGTCACACACATGGTCACGCTTAGCTTTAAGGAAACCTGGGAGAATATCTTTTTTCCAGACAGCCATGGGCCAGCTAAGAATGAGAGATTCTATTGCTACAGAAAGAGAGCAAGATGGATATCAGGGGATCACTTGTGACCTCCACCACAGTAACCATGTTCAGTATTTCAGCTGATGAGGGTTATTGGGGGATCACTTGTGACCTCCACCATAGTTACCATGTTCGGTATTTCAGTGGATGAGGGTGAGCCTGTCATGAGCTGCACTGTGAGTCCCCTGTGGAGCAGGCATCACTGTGGGGCTTCCACCTCCCTCCTCCAGATAGAAGCATCCTCCTCCCACCAACGTGGCTCATTCAAGGGCGGGCCTCCTCCCCTCCGTGGAACCCTCGGTCTCTAGCAAGGGTGTTGAAGCTGCTGGGGGTCTTCACTCCAGCTGCTAGGTCGGGAGGAGGAGGGATAGCGTATTCAGGGCTAGCTGTGGAAGGACAGAGGGCGTTCTGTAGACAGGACTGAATGAGTGGACAAGCCCAAATGGAAAAACAGTCTTACTCCTTCTGTGGGCTCACCTGGGAACCCAGGGCCCCTTAGGAAAAGTGGGCAGTTGGAATTCCAAACAACTCATTTACAAACGAACTCTTGAGACCCAGGTTGCTGTGTTCTTTTCTCAAAGGCATTTCCATGGCAAACCCTGCTTTCCAGCCTGGCCCTCCTTCCCTCTCTTTTGGGGAGAAAGTGCCAGGCAGCACCAGGCAAAGGACCCCTGTGTTAGGGAAGTTGTCTGAGCTTCCCGGGGGCAGGGGCTGGGGTGTGATGGGAGAAGCCCGCCCTTCCCCCAGGCCTGCCTCTGACAGGCACACTGGGTGGAGGGCAGGGTTCTGTCTGGAGTGGCGCCTGCAGAGTCAGGCGCTGGAGGAGTCAGGCTGGGCCCACAGGGTGCTTAGGGTGGGAGGGAGCCGAGTGCCATCCAGCCCTGGGCTCTCTGGGATTCCTGGGGATCACAAAACGATGGAGGAGTGCTTCCGCCCACAGCAGGTGTGACCTCCCGTCTGCTTTGAAAGTGGACTTCTACCGGACATTGCATTTGCAGGAAGGCATCAGCAGCTAGAAGCAGGTGAAGACTCCAGCCTGTCCCTCAGTGAGTGTGTAGTGGGAAACAGCTGGGGACGGGAGAGGACTTGCTCAGTCACTCCACGGGCTGGTGGCAAAGCTGGGGTGTGCCTGTGTGCTCCTGATCCCTGGAATAGAGGACCTTGCTATCCACCCCACACTGCTGCAGTCCAGCTGGGCTAGGTAACAGCTCCTTGGTCTCCCAGAGGGGCCCTCAGGCGCCCGAGCCTCTCCCCAGCACCTCTCACCCTTGCTCTCCAAAGTGAAATTTCAACTCAACCCCTGTAGGCTAGCTGTTTTAAAAAAGAAGAGAAAAATGTAGTTTTGTACATACTTATAATGAAAAGTTACAGATATGCAGGTGTATACATGTGTAGTAGATATATGTATGTAGGTGTACTAATATTTGACTGGGCATCGTAAGCACACGATACACTATCTAAAGGCAGACGGTTCACGCAGTGAAAGCAGGGCCCCCTCCCCGCCTGTGCTCAGCCACCTGGTGGCCCCCACCATTTCCCCTGGGCCTCATCAAGGACTGTCATGCTCATTCCATTTGGTCCTCTCGATTCCTGCTAATGTGATTCTCAGGATTGTTATTAAACAGACATGATTATGGAAGGAGAGCGAAGCAGGCTGACTGTGTGGGGGAGAGACCGCTTCAGCCTCACAGTAGGATGGCAGCCCAGGTGCGAAGGCCTGTCCCTCTCCAGGTGCAAGCTGGGAGACTCCAGAAGCCTCTGTCCCCTGCTCTTGCTGGCTCTTGGGTGAATGAGTCGCTAACCCTCCCCCGACTTTGTCTCTAGCATGAGCAAATGAGGGGGTTGGGTGAGGTGCTCTTGAAGATCCTTTTTAGCTCAAATTTCCACGATCCTATTATCTACTTCATGCCCCGTTTCCCCACTTAAAGAAATTAAGAAATAGGGCAGCTTGGAAGATAATAGCTCATTTATGTCCCCGAAGGATTTCAGAGGCATGTATAGATTGCAAGCAAAATGGAGCTCAGATTCAGCTGTAATTGGCCTGCTAGAGGCAGCCCCTCCTACCTGGTCCCCGCTTAAAAAAAAAATAGGGGCTGTAGTGAGAAGACCCCAGGCTCTAGGCTTGGGAGCAGGTCCAAGGTGACAAGGGCGCAGGGGGCAGTGGCTTTGCCTTCCAAGGCCAGTCTTTTCTCTACCAGACCACATAGACACTTGGGATGTATTTGCAAGGCAGCCGGGTTTTGCCTTGTTTCTACCTGAGATTCCATGAGCCTGGTTTCCTGTCTAAGACCCAGACTCAGCGCACTTCTGAAAGGAATTCCCCCCAGAGCCTTGCCTTCCAGGAGTGGACTGGGGGCGGGGTGTGCGTACAGAGGTCCCCCAGACCCCAGGAATTTGGCCCACTCATTAGCGACGATAGAATTCCATCCTGGATTTCCTCCTTGTGATTCATGTTCTGTTTTTGAAAACCACGAACTGCAGCGTGGAAGCCACCCGAACAGGTGGTGGCACAGCCACGCCTGGCCAGTTCGAGCCAGTGAAAGCCTCCATTGAAGCTTTGTGACTTACAGGCATGGGGTAACTCGGCCTCAGCCCCTGAAATTAGGGGAACCTGCTTCAGTTAACAAATAACAGAGATCTGTGATAACTGCACCAGGCTCAATTGTACTGAAGTAGGTGTGTTCAAAGTACTTGACAAGCTCTCCTTTTCAACAGCCTGCGCTGGTCCTTTTCTTCAAGTCACAGAAGTGCAGCAGACTGGTGTCAGAAAGACTATAGAAATGTGTTCACCCAGCCCCTCCATTCGGCAGAGTGCAGACTGAGTCGTGAAGGGGAGAAAGTCATGGAGCGAGAGTGTCACAGGGCAAGCCTGCGCCCAGGGCTCTTGTATGGAGCCCACAGAGAACTTCTCGCACCTCGGAAGGAGCGTAGAGTTCAACCCAGGCCAGCCTCTGCTGCTAGCAGAATGGAAGGTCACAGAGCACAGGCTTTGCCCAACCTGTGGACTGCTGTACCCCCAGCACCTGGCCCAGCACCGCTGACACATAGCGAATGCTCAGTGAATATTAGTTGACCAACCAAATGAATGGGAGTTACCATTCTAAATCAGAGGGGCCTGAATAAATGTGGCTTTGCTGTGCTGTCTGCCATGAAAACATCTTCTCTGGGCTTTGCATGTGGCCCTGAAGGTGAGCATTCTTAATTCTTCCAGCTCCTTTGGCTGCAGAGGAAGCAAAGGCCATGTATTCTATCCTGGCAGAACAGATGGCTCTACTTTAGGTGTTAAAACTATTGAAAGGACCACACCTCAGTGTCCCCAGCCGGATCAGCCTTGTTTGCAAAGCTCCAGCTTTCGAAAGAGCTGGACGAGTGATGCCTGAGCCTGGCTTCTCTCACGGCCCTGGCTGCTCCTTGACTCAAGGTGTCCACCCGATTCACCCCTGCACACCCCTTCCCCTGTGTGGTTGATGCCTACCCAGTATGCAGTCCTGTCGTGGGCCCAGGGCAGGGCGCATGGGGAAGAGCAGGGGGTCAAGTCCCAGTCCAGCTTGCGGGGACGGAGCGGTGACTCTCATTTTCTTAGTGAGATGGGTTCGTGCCCCAGCCTGGCTGCAAGCTCCTTGGGGCCAGGGAACATCCATCTCTCTGTCGCGGGGTCTCCTTGGACTTTTGGAGCGCCATTGAAGAGGTCACATGAAATAGTTGGGTCCACTACCGAGAGTGTGACTTCCAGACTGACCTCTTAGACCACTCTACTAGGGACAAAAGTCTCCCAGGACCCTGAACTCCCCGTCCCCTACCCACGCATTTCCTCCCCAACCAGAAGTTTGCTTAGCTCAGAAAACCTCCACAGTTAGCCAAAACGTGTTGTGTTGTGCTCTAGCGAAGCTTTGGAGAAACAGCTCCAAGGACATCGAACACATACTCTAAAGGAACTGCAGACGGGCTGGCTTTGTGGGCCCTCCCGAGGACCCTTGCTAGGGGACCTTTCCTTTGCACAAAGGTGGGGCGAACCCCTGGGCATGTGATTTCAGGTCACTCCCCACCCCTCATTGTAAGAAACTCCTTCGTCTGTGGCTCGATGCCTAGATTTTAGGACTGGTTTACATTTTGTTTTCTTTAGAGGTGGCCAAGGGGAGGCTGGAGGCAACGTGGAATGTCCTCTGGTGATTGCAGAGGGTTCCCCTCTGACACCCTGTCCCCATGTGCTGGCTGAGGGCGGCCTTTGCTGAGGACTGCATGGCCCCCGGGAGCATAGCAACGCCAGGAGAGCCAGATCCCCTGGATCCCTCCCAGCCTCTCCATGTGCCAAGGGCTGGAGGCCTCTGGAAGCATCTGTCTGGCTAGGATTGCTGGAACCTGGGGGTTGTTCCGATGGTGGAGGAGAGCTCTGGCCCAGGTCCTGGTGGGTCCCTCTCAGGCTCTCAAGGTCTGTGTCTCTCTCTGTGACAAGAGAGGGTGAGTGGGTTGGGGGTCCCTGGGACTCCCCTTGCTTCTAACGCCCTGAGTCCCTGGTTTTCCCAGATATCCCTGCCCGGTCTCCCTCCCCTGCTCCTCCAGTCTTGTCTTCTTCAGGCAGCCGCTTGCCTTCCTGCTGGGGGAGGGGGAGGGGCACTGCTCTCTGGAAGCAGCCCTGGGTGTGGAGGGGAGGAGGGCTCGGGCAGCAGGGGCCTTGATGGCAGGGGCTCCCAGCCCAGGCCTTGAGGCTCTCCTGTGGGCTTTTCAGAAACCCAAGTTCTGTGTCAACTACCCCACACCTCTGACTCTGGGTCACATAGGGTCAAAGGTCCAGGGGGTCTGCTTTGGGATGACCTGTGTCTGTCTCCAGAAGTCCCTGGAGGAGCCTTTTCTATGCTGAGTGGACACATGTAGTTATTTCTTCCCAGCAATGCTGGCTCTTGATATTCAGGGTCCTGAGCATGAAATCTGGGTAGGGCACCTTCTCATTTCATGACCTAGGACATCTCACTTTGCTTTCGGATTTCCACATCCTCCCTTAGTAACAGAG
This sequence comes from Micronycteris hirsuta, assembly GCA_004026765.1. NCBI lineage: Eukaryota > Metazoa > Chordata > Mammalia > Chiroptera > Phyllostomidae > Micronycteris > Micronycteris hirsuta. The sequence continues at coordinate 59,310 of PVJI01003436.1, forward strand.
CCCTCTAACTTTGTGGCTAGGTTTTCCTGAGAGTGTGTAGGGTTTGGGCAAGGGAGAGGAGCGACTGCGGGAGAGGAATCCAGCAAGGTGGTTGCCCCGAAGGAAGTTAAAATCCTTTGCAGAGGAAACACCATTGCTCGTGGACCAACGAGGAGGGCCAGTACAAGGTGGGGTCTAAGGAAGAGCTAACTCTTGTGATACAGGCCTGCACCTCTGGAACAGGGAAAGATGAGCTGGGAACAACTGGCAGCACCACCCCCTCCTCCTCCCCAAGCCTTGCCCAGTCCCAGAGGACAGCGTGCTCTTCCCAAATGCCTCCCTCGGACCCCGAAGTGCACCTTTTGATACGCCCCTGAGGACTTGGTGAGGGATCATGGAGAGCTGTTTCCTGGGTTCCTTATGCTCTTAGTCAGTGGGAGAGCCCAGCAGTGACTTCTGGGAGATTCCAGGAGAACTTCTTTTTTAAAAAAATTTTTATGTATTGATTTTTAGAGAGAGAGAGAGAAAGGAAGGAAAAGAGAGAGAGAAAGAGAGAAAGATCAATTTGTTAGTCCACTTATTTATGCATTCATTGTTTGATTCTTGTATGTGCCCTGATGGGGCATCGAACCTACAACCGTGGTGTATGGGGGAGGATGCACTAACCCACTGAGCTACCTGGTGAGGGCCCAGGAGAACTTCTTGGTAGCACAGTGGTTATGAAATGTTGGAGTCAGGACAGGAATGGTGGGATTTTTGCAAAGCTTCTAAACTGGAAAAAAGTGTTCCTTTCTGGAATGGCTCAAGGGTAGCTCTGTCTTGAGACCTTTCTCTACCCTTCCTAGTCCTGAGATTATGTGAATTCATTCATTCATTCACTCATTCACTCATTCACTAACACACACCTATGAATTGTCCACTGTATGTCAGGTGCCCTGCTAGTGGGTAGGGAAATGAGAGGAAGCAAAAATAGCTTCGGAGTGTGAAAATGCAAGTCCAGCAAAAGGCCTTCTGTGTCCTGCTAGAAAGAATGGATTTTCTGAAGTTGGCTTAGGGCCCAGTCCTCTCCTGTTGGGCTTCTGGGATGCACACCAAGAGGAAATTCATCATATACTTAATTTCTAAGAAAAAGGAAATAAATCACCAAAGCAAAACAACACTGTGGACTGTATAAAGCAAACACAACAGGAAGACACTGGGGTTGGGTGGATGAAAGGCCCCTTCCAGGCTGCCCATCTGCTGGGGGATGCGGGATCTCTTCTTACAGACGCTGAGTTTTGGGGGTTTTCCAAGAACCTTTTGGGAGTTAGCTTCCTATTCAACTGGTTCAACCCTCTCCAGATGTTGGGTAGACCAGATGACCCCTGAGGTCTCCTCCTGCTTTAAAATTCTGCAGTTCAGGGGTTTTCAGGATCTGAGCTCAAACGAGAGGGCTGCATTAATGTTCAGCACTATTGGCGGGGAACAATTTGTCCACAGTAGAAAACTGGAAGGGAAGTGGGCTCCTACTCGGAAGAAAAGTGGCTCTCTGTTTCATGCTGTGGTGCCAAAGCCTCGTACTGCCACTCTTTGTGGCAGGGGAGCGTTGGCTTCTGAATGACAGATGGGTCTGTTAGACTCATTGCCTAGTATCCTTATAATCAGGCAGTTGCAATGAAAAGGTAGCCCCCCAAACTGGGCCTTAACCCCCACATTGCCTAAAGCTTCCAGCATGGAGCACCTTGTGTTTGTGTAACCTTTGGCAACACACGCTACCAAACGGGATGGAATTTCCCTGCCAGACTTGTGTGACTTTGGTGCCCTTGAATGTCAGATTAGGGGTTTGTCTCCCAAGTCTTCTTAAAGCATTGGCACTTTAGACAATTCAGGTCACTGGGCTGTACTCCGTGATATTTACTGCAGCTGGCCTGGCAGGGGGCAGTCATCTGTATTTTTAATCACCTCCCTGTGGGACTTTGATGACTAGCTTGGATCGAGAGCCACTACCTGTGGCCATTGGGTCCCCTTGGCAGCGCCCTTCCCTCAGGAGCTTCTTAAACACGAAGGTCTCTGGGCCCCCTCCCAGAGCCACTGAGTGAGAAGCCATGTGGGTAATTCTGATAGTCTGATAGAAAATGACTCTGCCTAGCCTGTCAGCTTCCCTGGTCCTGCAGGAGCCCATGTGCTTGTGCAAAGAAATCCGTCCCGGGAAAAGTTTTTGGAAGTTCACTGAGTTCACCTTGAGGATGTAGGCTGAGCCTGCCTGATGTTAGCTGCGATCGTCTTGGGGTGTGAGGTCCAAACAGAAAATAAAAGATGTTGTTTAAATCATTCACTCTTTCCTCAGCTGCCTCATTTATCACCTTGCCTTCTGCCCACAACACTGCCCTGAACCCCCAGGCCCACTGGGTGGGAAACCAAGACTTCAGGACAGGGCCTAGTTTTGGGATAGAGGAGTGGAAAGAAGCCCGTGAGTGCCCCAGCTTCCTGCTAGGCCCGGGGTTCCAGGCCACCTTCATCAGTGCTTGTCACGGGCGGTGTCCTAGGCCTCATCAGCTCTCTAGCCGAAGCCAGCTGGACCTCCTCTGGAGGCAATTAGAACCTCCTCTATTCTGTAGTTCTGTTCTCAGGACAACACCATGGGGTCAGTCTTCTCAGTCACACAGCAGGTCATGAAGCACCTACTGTGCGCCAGGTCCTGACTGTGAAGAAAGAAATGGGTGGCCAGCGTGGTGGTTGGAATTATAGTCTGGAGTGAGAGTGCTTGCATTCCAAGCCTGCCCTGCCTTTCACTAGCCATGTGACCTTGGACAGGTCACTTAACCTTTTTGAACTTCAATATCTTCATGTCTGTTTACTCCTATCCATTCAACCAACAGCTGTTTCTTAAATACTGAGTCACAATGAGCTGGACTTGACCACATGTCATTTCTGAGAGTTGGGTACAGAGTCCTGGATAGGCTGTATCAGGAGGCATCCTGAGGGCAAGGCAGAGTTCCTTTAGGGTAGAACAAAGGGACTGGTACCTACCCAGGAGTGCATCATGCAGGCAGTGCTGGTGGCCTGCGGGTTGGCTGGCAGGCCCTCGCAGGCTGGACTGTCTGCCATGCTTCAGGAATGCCAAGTTCAGGGACACTCTGGAAGTCAATGGCTCTCACATGGGTTTCTTCAGAGGGTGCTGCTCAAGAGCCGTGGCTGGAGAATGGGGAGCTAATTGTAGTGCTGGCCCCGATGCTCACTGGCTGGGCATCCTTAGGCAAGTCACTTCATCCTCTGTTCGTGCTGGGAGCCACGAACCCACCACAGCCCCTCCCGGGGGTCTTGTGTGTACCTGGACAGCCTGGAAACAGAGCTCTGTGGCATCAGGACACCACTGTCATCTCCACCATCCTGTGTGGGGCACCTTAGGCTTGATCCCAGCTCACCCCACGTTCTAGCTTGTTCTGGTTGCGGAAGACAGGGCCACCATCTGTAGAACTAGCTCACGTTCCCCTGGCAACAGGAAGGAGTACTGTGAGAAGGGCTGGCCTAAGGGGTTAGGGCTCTCCTGTTAGGATGTGGACTGGCGGCAGGGCTAGGGACTGAGCCTTCTCTCGCTCTGGCTACAAGAACAAAACGTTCTGTAGCCTCTGCTGGGCTGTTTTATCCATAGTCGTTAAACCCTGTGTGTTTCAAGAAGGGCAAAATCCATATGTTCCCTTTATTCTGACTACACTGCAGTGCTGTTATGTAAGAGCTGCGTGGAATCCGGGCTGTGTGCCTCCTGGGGCACAGGGGAAATGGGGTTTCTCACCCCTGTGCCCCTCTGCTCTCCCTTCTTTTCCCACTGCCTCCGCACAGCACTGCTGAGGGAGGGGAGCTTCCTGCTTTGAAACAGGAAGTCATGTGTGCGTATGTGTGGAGGAATGTGGACTTAAATCTCCAAAGGTAATGAGTGGACAGAGGGCCCCTTCCTCCTTCTCATTACACACCTCAAGCCACCTGCCCCACCTCATGGCCCCTGCCAGGACGTGGTCTCCTCCTGGGCCGTGAGCTTGGTACCACAGCCCTTGGTCTAGCATGGGCCATACTTGGCCTCCGGGGATGGCGATGCCCGCTGAAGGCCAGGGCTAATCCCAACACCCATTTCTACAGAGACTGCCACAGGCTTTCTTTCATCCCGACAACCACCTATGAAGGCACAGTGTCCCGGCGAGGGGTGGCTCTGTCTAGGCCCCCTCTTTCCCCAGTGGCCCACGATGTCCTTCCTGGGAGGACTGGCCTGGTCGATGCCTCCCAGAGGGCAGGTCACAGAGATGGCGTCTCTTGCCTTTGATGACCCAGCTCAAAGGGATGCAGTGATGAGAGAGAGTGCAGTGTGGAGAGCAGGGAGGGTGTAGTAACACCCTGCTGGTGCCGAGGCGGGGCCAGCACCCCAACAGAGGCTCCACAGTCTCCACGCAACCTGCCAGCCACCCCTGGAGCAGACACGGGTGCAAAGAGCCCTCTCTGGGCCCTCCCCAGCACCCAGGAGATGGGAGGAGCGTTATCTGCACCGTGCCCTGGGAATACTCAGAGCTGGGCCCGCTCCTGCCCCAGCCCCCAGCTCCCAGCCCCATGCCCCGGAGCTCTCGGGCAGCTGCCTGCCTTCCCAGAAGCAGATGGACGGTGGCTCCCACAAAGGGGATGTGTGGCACCCGTGCTGCGGTTCCCATGGCAAACTCGAGCCCCTCGTGTTTCTCATTACTCCGGGGGCTCTTTTCTTCCCGGTGTGAGCAGGGCCGGCCAGGCCGGGGCGTCCTTGTCATCCCAGCCCGCACCTCGCTTCGCCACCAAGGGGCCCCCGAAGGAGCCCTTCTTGCTGTCAAAAAACTGGGGCCCGGGGCTTTGGTGTCTTTTAAAGTGGTTTTCTTTTAATAAATAAATCAATTTTTAGTGTGGTAAAATATACCAAAAATGTTGCCATTTAACCATTTTCAGTGCACAGTTTTAAAGGCAAATTTACCATTTTTAGCACCCAGTGCAGAGGCATGAGGTGCACTCACACAGCTGCGCAGCCTTCCATCCCCATCATGCACCTCCAGCCCTTTGCGTCTTCTCCAACGGAAACTGTTTCCGACAGACACCAACGCCCCGCCTCCTCTCCCCCAGCCCCTGGGACCCTCTTCTGCTTTCTGTCTCCATGACTTTGACTTCTCCAGGAACTCACATAGGTGGAATTATGCAGCATTTATCCTTTTGTGTCTGGCTTATTTCACTTAGAATATTGTCTTCAAGGTTCATCCATGTCGTATCCTGTGTCAGAAATTCTTCCCCTGGCCAGGTAGCTTTATGCCTTCTCTTCTGCTCTAATTCCTTTGTTTTTAAACTAAAAAAAAAAAAAAAAAGGCAATGGAATTCTCTCTTAGTTTTTTTCTTCCCCAAACAGAAACTCACCTGGAAGCTCAGTGATGCAGGCACACACAGCAGAGAAAGCTGAATTGGGGGAAACTGGGGACCCATGCCCCGACTTTGGTATCCCTGGAGACCCTTTGCGGGAGCTCTTGGGCCCAGAGCTGGCCACATCCTAGGTGGGGGTGGGGAGGGCGTGAGTTGGTGGATGGTGCGCCCACGTGTTGGTGCCAAGGGCCTGGCCTCCCTCCCTCTCAGCACTTTGCTGCTTCCTCCTCTGCTTTCCTCCCACTGTTCTCGTCCGGTCTCCAGCAGGACCCCCCGACCCACCTCACACAAGTGAAGGCCCAGGGAAAGTTAAAAACGTCCTTTCACTGGTGGGGGTGCAGTGGAATTTGGAGTTTCTTCTTGCAAACCTCCCCCACACTGGCTTTATCTGCGAGTCTCTTCCAGGACTCAGCAGGGGCTTCCCCTCCCCTCCATCCCGGTTCCCCCTTCCCTGCTGCTCCCCCTGCCCTCAGAGCTTCGGGCTCCTCTCAGGCTGCCCTGGCCACAGTCTGCTCTGTTCCCACTGGCCCATCTACAGATGGGCTGCAGACAGTTCCGTTCCCTTCCATCAGAAATTACTTGTCGGGAGTCCCAGCTCCTCAGTGCCGTGGGGGGATCCGTTGTAGCATTAGTTGCCGTGTGGGTTTATGCACTGGGTTGGGGGGAGCTCTAGGCCTACCAGATGCTTCTTGGCAGTATCCCCCAAATCGATGGCAACCTCTGGCTGTGTGCTATGCCAGGCCCTGGGCCGAGGGCTAGGGAAACAACACACCAGGCTTAGACCCCTCCCCCAAGGAGACTGGGATTTGGGGCGAGCTACTTCATCTCTTTTTGCTTGTGTTCCCTTCTCTATAAAATGGGTGGATGGTACCTCCCAGTACAAGGACCAAGCGAGACAGGACACACAGGGTGCTTAGCACAGGCCAGAAGTCAGCCACACAGGTGCCGGCCCTTCTGACTGTTACCCTCACCTGTGGCCGAGGGGTCACTGTGCTCTTCTCTGCACCTGCTGCTAGGCCCCTGGCTTTTAAACAGCAACACCATCGCCCCATCCTTCCTGTCCACTGTAAGTCCTTTCTAAAATCCACATACAAGAGGGAGGAAATGCCATTAGTTGGCTGGCTTCTCATGTCAAGAACCTCTGGGAGGTAAGTGTTAGTATGCCCATTTTCCAGACAAGGAATCTGAGGTTCAGGGAGGTTAAAAAGCATGCCGTGAACACAGTGGTCAGCGTGTGGGAGAGGCCACAGCCCAGGCCCGGCCTGGCCAGCACTGATGAACTTTGCTCCTGGTGAGTGAAGAGGAGGAGCAGAGGCAGGAAGGAAACAGAAGATGCAGCCTCTGGGAGGTATTTTTTTTTTTTTTTAAGATTTTATTTATTTATTTTTAGACAGAAGAGAAAGGAGGGAGAAAGAGAGGGAGAGAAACAGCAATGTATGGTTGCCTCTCACATGGCCCTCACAGGGGACCTGGCCTGCAACCCAGGTATGTGCCCTGACTGGGAATCGAACCGGGACCCTCTGGTTCCCAGCCTGCGCTCAATCCACTGAGCTACACCAGCCAGGGCTGGGAGGTATTTTTTCAGAGGTGTTTTAAAGCCTCCTGGATGGGACCCCGGGACCCACCTGGGCACTGGAATATTAGACCAGAACTTGCAGGATGTGGCAGAATTGTGGCCTATGACTCAGGAAGGGGTTTCTTTGGGGGCCTCAATTCAATTCATTTGAAGTTAATTCAGTGAGCATCAGCTAAGGATTTTTTTTTATGTGGAGGGGTTGGGAGGAATTCAAAGATGCAAAACCAAGGCCCTGCCCCTTGGGAACGTCCAGGCCACTGGGAGGAGGTAGCCATGCTGTAAGGTAACCACTAAAACTGTGGCCTCTGCATCTTAGCTGCAAGTCAGCAGGAGACTGACAATGGGTGTTTTCACACTGTGAATGCATTTGTATGAAAGATCTCAATCAGGGAGGTGTAAAATATATTCCATTTAATTACATCTTTAGTAAACAGCCCTTAATGAAAAGAATAAACTCTCATAAAAGCTGAGACTGGAAATTTGAGACCCAGAGTGACTGCCATCCCTCCCTCCCTCCCCTGCAACAGGTATTTACTGGAACCCGCTGTGTGCTAGACACACACTGAGTAAGGAGCCTTCGGTGAGTGAGGGAGGCAGATGAGTAAAAGGCAACATTGGACCAAAAACTGCTGTAGAAAAGCAGTCTGCAGTATCAACATTGCTCCGAAGTGGTTGAGCGTGGGGGTGTCACAAGTGCCCCCAGGAGGACTTTTCACTCCAGTCTGGGGCTGGCAGTGGCTGGGGGATGTCTTCTGGGAAGACGCGGTCTCAGAGAGGAGACAGAAGTATTTTGTCAGGAGGTTGAGGTGGGGACTTGGACAGAGGGTGTCGAATAGAGCGGAAAACATCAATGAAGGCTCCGTGAGCCAAACATGTGGCAGGTAAGGGGAGGGTGAAATCAGTCTTGTTGGGGGCAGATGCGGGGGCTAGACGCAGGCTTCAGGGAGGGCCTGGTGTTTGACTGGGGCATTGTGGGATGAGTAGGAGTTTGTTAATGAAAAGTAGAGAGCGCTCTGGGCAGAAGGAGTGTCGTGAACCAATAAATGCATGGTATATTTCAGGTGGGCTGTGCAGGCTACCACGTCCAGGGCAGAGGGGCCAAGAGGGTGGGATGTGGCATGATCAGGTACCCCAGAGGAATATCTAGGGCAGGAGGACTGCTAGTAGGTGATAGTGGGCTGCATGTGAGAGATGGTGCAGGAATGGGGAGGCGGGCCGCTTCAAGAGGAATTTAGGAAGAGGGGGGTGGGGCTCGGCAGCTGATGAGTCACTCTACTTGAGCGATGAGGCTGGTGGATGATGGCCATGGGGTTTGCGTTGTAGCTACCTGCTCTCTGACCCTGATGCAGACCTCATTACTGCTCCAGGGGACTCCCTGCCACTCAGTAATTTGTACTGGGGCAGTAAGCTCAAGGACATGGTGCTCAAAAATGAGATAAGGACTGCACACATGTCTTTGGCAGCCTAGCTCTAACCTGTACTGAATGCACAGCAGGTTCTCCCTTTGCCTACACTGCAGGCGAGGAAGCCGCAGCTGGGGGGCTGATGAAGGCCGCATGGCAGGAAGGGTGAGCACTCAGGCTGAAGGCTAGGAGCCTAGGACACGTCCTCTAGAACATTTCATCCGATGAGCAGGCTCGTAGGGAGGACAGGGTGAAAAGTGGTGGCCTTTTGAACCTGTGTCTCCGCAAATCACCACCAAAATTGGAAAGGCTTCAGGGAACCAGGTGGGGAGCTCCGAGAGGCCTTTGCTGGGGAGGTCTCACCTCCAGCTCCCTTCCCCTCGCCATCCCCCAGTGCGGATCCGATGGAACCAAGTGGAACTAACCGTATGTCAAGTGAAGGGATCCCAGGGGGCACATGGAGCTCACCTGCTCCTAGTTGGTGCTGGAGTGGGGCGGGCAGGAGGCCGCCAAAGGGCAGCAGCCAGCTTCCGCTCCCAGGACTCGTGGGTCTGGGGAAGGTGGTGAAGAAAAGGGAAGGCTCTGGGGCCTCCTTGTCCCTGCTGAGAGCCCTCAGGCCCCACCCCGTCCCCTGACTCTACCTTGTGATGAAGGAGGGGAGCTGGGAACACCGTGGTGCTGGCAAGTCACTCACACAGTCAGAGAAAACTCTCTTTCCTCTCTATTGCGAGGCCTCTAGTCCAGAGGTTTTAAAGCTTGTCGACCCCACTTGTCCCCACTTTGACAAACATAGAACCCTCTCCTTTAAATGTAACTCGAAATTTAAGGCAGCAAATCAATCTCATAGGGCAAAGTGCTGGTTTCTGATTCTGAGAGTCCTCACCTTCCATTTTACAGATGAGGGGACAAGCCCAGAGAGGTAGAGCCACCTGTCTGAGGTTGCACAGTGATCTAGCCTCGGGGCCTGGACGGCAGTACCAGTCCTCATCTTTTTTTCCTGACTCGGTTTCTTTCCACCAGGCCCTGCACACCAAGGTTCAGCTTTCCATCCAGATTTGTCTCTGAGGAGCCAGGCTCTCCGGTCTCAGGTCACAAGCGCAGGCCCAGCCCCCAGGAAACAGTGACCTGGGCCCTGGCAGAGCTGTGTCTCTGCCCACCCCACCTCCTGGGCCTGTGTTTCCACAGTCACTACACAGGCGCCCAGCTTGGGGCTCCCTGGGCTCTCGGCAGCATCACTGTTAGTCCCCTCTCAGGTCCTCCTATTTCCAGAGAGGCCTCCTGGAGGGAAAAGCATCCTTTAAGATTCTCAGGAACCAAACGCCAGTGGTGGGATTGCAGGGACCACCCATGAGAAGGTATTTTTGGAGAGATGCATTTTTCCCTGCCTCTCTGCCCCAGGATTCAGCTCGGGCGCCTGCCGTGCCTGCCCCTCCCGGAGCCTCACAGGCGAGGTGCTCCTCGAGGGCCGCTCTGAGCCGCCAGAGGCACGGGGACACAGCAGTGGCCTGGCTGGAGGTAGCCCGCGCAGGCTCCGCAGGGCGTCGCCTTCCTCTGTGCAACCAGGCAGCTTGGAGAGGTTTCTTTTTTTTCCCCAGCAATAAACTTGACATGTTTATTAATTAAACTATCCCTTAAATTTTAAAAAGTGCATAGAAAATAAATGTGTTTAAAAACTCTTTTCTACAACATCTATGCCCACTGTTTACTTTCACATTCAGGTTTTTGTAGAGAGCTGTCAGCATTATTAATTTTTGGTCAATTCAAGTTATTTTCCTTCATCCCTGTCACAGGGAGTTAATGCTGATGGACTTTAGACACATTTTTTTCTTTTTCTCTAACCAGAAGCTTGGAAGAACACAAGGGAGAAAAAAACCCCAAAGATTTGTTATACATGATAAAGTTGTCAAGAAATGTCTTATTTCTAGAAAAGAAGCTTGTCAGAGAGGCTGCAGGGATTTTATTTTTTATTTTTTTCATGACACATTTTTAAAAAGATTTTATTCATTTATTTTTAGAGAGAGGGGAAGGGAGGGAGAAAGAGAGGGAGAAGAACATGGGTGTGAGAGATGTCCATGGGTTGCCTCTCCCACGCCCCCAGCCGGGGACCTGGCCTGCAACCCAGACGTGCCCCCAGACCAGGAATCTTAAGCACAACAACTGAGTGGCTGGATCCCTCCTGGACCACTATTGTCCCTCCTCCCCCGTCGACAGGGGTCCCCCTCAGGTCTGCAGCTGGGGAGGGCATGGGGGCGCCGCAGGAGCCCTCCCGCACTGAAGCCCTCAGGGCCCCCTTCAGACCATCTGCACAGCTCACAGCCCCTGCTGGGCTTGGGTTTCTGCAAACCTGTGGATTCCAGAGATGAGATTTTTTTTTTTTCAAGAATCCTTCCTCTAGTATATCATTAATGTTTGCAAATTAATTAATGACATCATTCACCCAGTGTCAGTCTCTTGTTTTCCCACTGTTTATTTTACCTGCTGCTGAAGGTAACGTTTTGCCCACCCCACTAATCCGGCAGGCTCTGTGGACGCACATCCAGCTTTTGCAACAACCCCCCACCTGTGATCTGTCACCTTGGATGTCCACCAGAGCCCGGGAGGTGGCCCAGGCCGGGGTCCCTCTGGCTGCAAGGAAAGAAGGAGGCCTGTGAGCTTTAGTGCTGGCCTGAGGCTGCCTCCTGGCAAAGGGGCACAGCCTCTGGTGTCTCAATCTCCTGGCCCCTGGGTCTGGAAACTCACCCCAGCCCCAGCCTGCCAGCCCCCTTGGCCAGGTCCTGGGACCCACCTCGTGTCCTCCTTCCTCTCACTGAGCGAGGCCAGCATCAGGCCGGAGGCCCAGCCAGGCAGGGGTAGGTGCTGGTTGGGTGAGGCAATGGCTGCCCAGGAGGGGGATGCGTCAGGCCCCGTCCAGCTGCAGGAGATGGTTGGTGTGGGGGCTGAGACAGCGGCACATTTTCAAAACATTAGAAATGTAATTCTCTACAAATATATAGTGAGCGTGAGTCAAAGATTTATTGAAGTCATGAATGAGAGAACCAGCAGGATGGTAGTTCAAACGAGGAATTAAAAAATTATGTATACATCGACACATTAATGGAGAAAAAAGAACACTGAATAAGATTGCTAAATTAGATTCAAAGCTGGTAATGCCCAGCAGGTAATAAAGCCATGCCCTTTGGTGTTATATTTTCCCCTGGACAGAAATCTCTTGCGCCTTATCAATTTTCTAAGCTTACTGCTAACTTTGCAGAGACTGGGCTCTACCAGCCGTCGGTAAGAAGTCTAACAGCTATATTGCCCAGGAAAGCCAGACGGCTATGAGGCAGCAACAGTCTTCTTTATGCCTTATGTCAAAGTTTTGGATAGTTTTTCTTTTTCTTTTTTAATTCTCATCCGAGGATACATCTATGGATTTGAGAGAGAAACATGGATCCATTGCCTCCCATGCATGCCCCGACCGGAGATCAAACCCACAACTTTTCTGGTGTACAGATGACAGTCCACCAGCTGGGCCACCTGGCCAGGGCTCGGATACTTTTTCTTAAGAGCATGAGGAAGTAGCAGGAGGAGAAACTGAGGGATTCCAGCCAGAGGGAGCCCAAGACTGAGACGGCACAGCAGGGCTTTCCCAGTTCAAGGCCATGGCACCCCCTCCTGGTCCTGTCTTCACCTACTTGGTTGACCCCTCCCCCCATCTAGAACCCCACTCTGGTTATTAGAACAGCCTGGATACTTCATGATCCTAGGGGTCCCAGGGAGTTGGGGGTGCCCAGGACCTCACCTGGTTCCTTGTTGATGTCTCGTCTCCCCGAGGACCTGCAGGCTGGTATGTGTGGGGGATCCCACTTCCTGTTGTCACAGGGACTCTCCTTCAGGGCCCTGCCTGTAGCTGGGGTTTGAGAACCTTTTCTTTCTTGAAACGCCTCTGGCCCCTATTTTCTATCCTCTCCCAAATCCATGCTCTTTCCTTGAGTTTTTCCATGGACACAGTCCCCACCACACACACAGGCCCACACAGCACACCTTCCACATAAGCAAACCCACTCGCTGAGATGCTCCATGAAGCAGCATGCCACCCACTAGAAAGGGGACCAAGGCCAGCCCATCCGCACCTCTGCATGAATTAGAAAATGGTTCTCCTCACCCCTGGCAGATGCAGCCAGGCCAGGGCATGCGCATGGCCACTTCAGCCCCACTCACCCCCTCAAGGGACATCTTTGTGCCAGGCACAGACAGTGTATCTGCAGGTAGGGACCCCATTCGCTCCCCCTCAGAGGTTTCCAGAGTGGTTTCCAAGGCTCCCTTCCGCCTCTTGGCTGGCAAACTTTTTACAGTCCTAATGGGAGGTCGTCCAACCAGCACTGATGTCTGTTCTCCAGGGACCTGTTCACCACGCTGGTGCCAGCCCTTGCCTCTTGGGTTAGAGACTCTGGTTGCCAGGGTGACGTGATATCTGCGCCAGCAGAAGGCCCTCTACCCCAGCAATTCCAGGGTTGCTTCCTGGGCCCTAAATCAAATTGCACAGAAATGAGAGTTACATAGCATGTTCTCTTGGGACGTGAAAGTGGTGGCACGCCTTCACAATTGGGTGTAAATGACTGTGCCAGTCTTGTCCAGAGGCCCTGGCCACTAGGAAGGCCCTGTTTTTGTGTGTGTGTATGCACGCACAGTGAGGGGCTCTGAAGAGGAAGGTGATGCCCAGGAACGTGGAGGCTGAGACTGGAGCTTTCTGTATTGGCTCTGTGGACCCCAGGGGACAGAGAACTGCCTCTGGAGCCTCTAAGGTCCCCAGACTCTGCTCCTCTCTGCTGATGGGTAGAAGGAGGAGCAAGCCTTGATTTAAAATGCAAGCCCACAGCCCCTCCTCTGAAGGTGTCAGCTCTCACCCTCTGGAGTGTGAGCGGGGCACCTCCCCCACCTCTTTCCAGAGCTTCTCTGCCACTCGCTCCCCACTCTCTTGATCCCCTTTTGCAGTTTTGGCAGGACCCCCTGGAGGTAATTAATTAATAAGCCAGTGTCTGCCTTCTTCTTGGAAGAGCGGTTTTTATCCCCTCTGTAAGTGATAAGTATTTCAGCTGAGCCCGGTGAGGTGTCTGGGGCCTTTATTAATAACTGCCAAGAAGACCGTAATATTGTCTCCATAAATGAGGGGATGGGGCTGGAGGACCCCATGGTTGTGCCTGCCAGCTCGGACACTCTGGCTCCACAAACCCCGTGTCCACAGGAGGGAGCGTCCGGGCCATCTGGGTCTTCCTCTCAGTTGTTTTGCCAAACAGGCGGTATTGGGGTCCGCCCTCAGCCTCACGGGCCTTGGCAGCAAGTGCTTGGCCCATCAGTTCAGAGGGGATGCTCTCACGGGTGAGAAGGGAATGCTGCTGGGTGCCCGCAATGCTGGGCTTCGCCTGCCTTCTCCTGGCTGCCTCGGCGCCCACACTGGCGAGGCAGGCTGAAGGAAAGGCTTCCCCATCCATGTGCAAGGCGCTGTAGGCTCTCACACCCCCCGCTTCTCTTTAATCTTCCTCGTTATCATTGTCACCATCGTCTCTGCCATTTATACAATCTGGTTGTTCACCAGGTACCACCATCTATGTAGTCATCCTACTTGAGGCACAAACTCCCGCTTTGAAGGAGCTGGGGCAGGTATAACCGTCATTGTTTGGTAGAAAGCTGTGGCTCAGGGGTTAATATCAATTTTCTTCTAAGGCCAGTAAGTAATGGGGCCAGAACTAGAATTCAGGTCTCTTTCTGTGGTATCTCATGTCTTATCCTCAGACCCTCCCTCCCTCCCTTCCTCCCTCCCTCCCTTCCTTCCAACCAATCATCCATCCAGCCAGCCAGTAGTCTTTCCTTCCTTCCTTCCTTCCAACCAACAACCCATCCATCCATCCATCCATCCATCCATCCAACAGATAATCACTGAGAACTCATTTCATGCCAAGCAGGTCGGCAGGAGAAGAGTAGTTAACAAAAATGACCCACTTTCTGCCCCTAGTTGCTCTCAGTTAAGTGAGGAGCCTTTCCTCGGTAGATAGAAAGAGCCAGGGTGTGGATGGGAGCCCGGGTGTGAAGCTGTCAAGGAACTTTGGGTTTCTCTTCCCGCCACATTTTTTTCTACCCACGGCAGACTGGATTTAGGTCCTTTTGGAAGCCCTCCACCTTCTGATGGGTAGGATTTGGTGGCAGAGGAGCAGCTACATACAAGCACACAAGGGGAGGGCCACTGATGTTTGGGGCACTGTGGGGTGCTGGCACTGACCCAGCACACTGCCCATGACTCATCCGATTCACTCCTCACCTTCCCCCAGGGGACAGGAAGTGTGGAGACCTGGGAGAGTAGGCCAGGTCAGGGGAACAGGGGCTCCTGGAAGTCTCGCCAGCACAGGGCCCTGGTCTGGCCAGTTCAGCAGACAAGTTTCCCAGTGACCTGTGATTCTGAATGCCAGTATCCAGCTGAGGCATGTGTGAAAAGAGCCAGATAACCAGGCCCTGCCTTTAGAAAGTCCCACAGCGGGTGTGGGGATGGGGATTTTCGTTAAAACCAGCCCCCCACCCCACTCCCATGAGCCTGATGAGGGCCCCAGGGGCTGCCCTAACATTGGGAAAGCTGCGTGTCCTCAGGACAGCGGAGGCCTTTGGAGCGGATCCAGTATGAAAGCAGCACTTAGCCCCGTGGGCAAGGAGTCCGTGCAGGGCTTGCAGTATTCCAGAGTTCATGGGGGAGGTCCTATCCAAACGACGGTGCCCAAGTCCCCTGGAGGCTGTGCTTCCAGAAGCGCCCAAGTGGTCTGGAGGGCGGGAAGTGTGGGCATCACAGAGTGGGAGGAGGTCCAGAGCTGAGCGAGCAGGTTGCCTGATGGGTTCCAAGGTCCAGCAAATGGGAACGGACAGGAACCCCAGGCAGCTTCCGTGTGGAGTTCAGGGCCGAGGGGGAACGACTTCCAGTCTCCACAATCCAGGAGTCCTGACATCCCAGTGTCCAGTCGTCCAAAAGCAGACTCTGAAGCAGACGGTGATTGCAGGGACAGCCACTGTGGGCCACGCAGGCTGCCAGCCCAGCTTCGGGGACAGGGGCAGACTGACTTAACTGACCACAATTTGAAGAGCTTACAAATCTTGCCCAACTGGGCTCTAGAGTCAGATGGATCTGGGTTCAAACCCTGTCCCTGCTACTTAATGGCTGTGCAGTTACTTAAGCCCTGAATTTGGGCTGGTGGGAGCCTTGGAAGTGGTGAAGTGCGTGTGTCTGCTGTGGGTCTGGGCGGCTCCCCCAGGGCCAGCTCCTGGCATCACAGGAAGCGGGGAGAGTTCACCTCAGATGCTCCAACCTTTCCCTTTGTCTGTCTGCTGCTCTTGGAGGAAGGGTACATACCCTGCTGCATACCCTGCTGTCACTAATTTCCAAATTCCAGAAACTTCTTTTCACTAAGCTGTAAGTGACTAGGGATGGTGAGGCATGGCCCCCTACAGAGGGATAGACTTTAAACAGGGAGAAAACAAAGTGGACAAGTGCGTGCCTCGATTTCACCATGGAAGGTACTCTTTCAAAGACACAATCGAGAGCCCCGGCCAGGGCGTGCGGAGCTGTGCCCCGGCCCTGCACCAGCTCACACCCAACCCTGAGGCAACTCCCTCCTTGCCTGCCAGGTGCCCAACATTGGATTGTCTCTAGGGCTTTGAACCAAAGCTCGGGCATATGGATGGGGGACTGGGGAGCAGGGGTCCTTGCAAACCACACCCATGTTGTGACAGCCTGGGCCATCCAAGGAAGGACACAGCAAAGGCTTGAGCCTCTGGAAACCTCCCAAGTTCTTGGCACCACGTGGGCTGGGTGGATTTTCTGCTGATTTTCCAGTGGGTCCCGTTAACCACACCCAGCGGTATCTCTGCAGCCGACTGGCTTCCCTTCCCTTTGAAAGCCTGAGAGCTCTGGAGGGGAAATCTGAGACCATGCTTGAGACGCACCACCTTGCACTCTGTGTGAGGGAGGCAGGGACAGGAGGAGCCCTTCAAAGGCCCAGATTCTTAGAAACAGGAAGCTGCCTGCTGCCTTCTGCCAGGGTCAGCGAGGCTCGCCGCCCGAGCCAGGCCTGGAGTTCAGGCTTCGTGTTGGCCGAGGGGGCCAGGAGTCCTTCTTCCTGCCCTCCAGCTTGGAGGAGGGAAGGGGTCCTCTCTTGTCTCTCCTTCAGCCTATCCCAGGGTCAGGAGTGGGGCCTGGGGATGGGTGGGAAAGTGGGGTTCCTTACAGATCAGGAAATATCAGACAGTGTTTCTCAGTGGTGACTGAGAGCAGGGGTTACTATGTCAGTCACTGAGGGCGAGGGGGATTGTGCGTGTGTGTGTGTGTAGTGACCGGAGGTGGCAGTATAGGAGGAAGGTAGGTAGAAGAAAGAGCCAGTCCCAGGAAACCCAGTGTTAAATGTCAAGTGGCCTGAACCCTTGCCAGGAGCTGTGGCTGGTCCAGGAGAAGAAACCAGCCCCTAGCCCCAAGGTTTCCCCTCACAGGTGGGGACAAGAGTCATAGGTGAGACCACTGGCCAGCAATGCCAGACAGTGTCCTATGACATGTCAGATGGTGTGGTCACAACTGCAGGACAGGAGGGCCACGCAGCAGGGAGGTCAGGGAAAGCCTGAAAAAGAGGAGAGTGAGCTGGAGCGACACCACGGGATTGGTGGGCCTCGAATGGTGGGGACCCCGCCGTGACCACCTGCAGATGAACTGAGAGCATGAAGTGCTCTCCTCGGGGGCTCCGAGACGATGGCCTCAAACCGTTGCTGTCAAGGGTTCTGGCCCCAGTGACAGAAGAGGCCAGATATCCCAAGTGCGGTGATCCCTTCCCCTTCCACTCAGCGCTCCTAGGTGTTGGCCGAGGGCTCCACTGTCCTTTTCCCTCTGGGCGATCTGATCTGTAGGTCATTGGGGTGCTGGAAACTCTAACTCTTCGGGCACCCACCCCAAGCTCAGCCTTGGACCCCCACCCCATGTCTTAGCCCTCACCTGGTTCCATTTCTCCTGTTGGATATCCTGGTCTCCCTCTTAGGCCCTGACTTCTAAGAATGGGCTGGATATTTCTGACCTTCATGTTTATATCCCCTCTCCTCTGACCATGTGGGTCTCTGGGCGCAGTCTTTGTACTTGGGCTTGGCCTGTTTCTGCATCGAGGGCAGGGACCTGACTGGGCAGCCAGCAGGTCCCCAGTGACTGGGTGTGGCTTCATGAAGGGCTCCGTTGGCTTCTTCATGGCCCATTAGACGAGTGCTGTTGTGACCCTTGTCCCCTTGCTGACAGGTCAAACAGGGACCCTCGGTCTGTTAACGGGCAGTTTGTAAGATCAGGCGACCTGCCTCTGATTCCAGGCTACATGCTCCAGAGGACAGAGAAAGAGGAGAGATGAGGAGCAGCATCGCCTGTGTGATGTTGTTCCTAGGCTGTCAGGATGCCCTGTTCTCAGGAACGTTCCCTGGTGCATCACTGTGCCTCTGAGTGGGACAGATGATCTCTCGGGTATGCTCTGTCATCTCCCTTGGTCTGAACACAGCCTAACTTGTGCCCAGCAGCCCTGTCACTGTGCTCCTTCCTAATGGTTAAATCCTGTGAGTCCACTGCTTGCCCTTTGCCCTCCTTGGTCTTCTGTTAAAATGGAGTATGCTGGTAAGGGGCTCAGGATTAGGCACAGGGAGGCATTTACAGCTCACCCCCTCTGGGTTCACTGGGGAGAGCAGGTTTGGGCTGGGTAGGTGGAAGGGGTGAGCATTAGAGTACAGGGCAGCTAAAGCCACTAAGGGGCAAAGATTGCCACCATCAAAGCCGAGCCTTGAACTGGAAGTGCTGGGAGGCCCGACCCTCCCACAAAGGAATGAAGGGTGTGCAGGCTGAGAGTCCCAGGGCTGTGGGACACAGACTGAGAACCTAAGGGGAGGTGAGGGCACAGGAAGACTGGGCGCGGGTCCCCAGAGGCCTGCTTGGTCCTGCTCAGAGGCGAGGACTAAGCCTGCTCCACCAGGCCTTGTCTGAGAGTGAGGACCTGGGACATGGGTCCATTGCCCAGAGAGCCATTCTGTCTGTCGCACCAGCCCAGGTATGGCCTGGGGCCTCTCGGCCCCTCATCAGCTGAGCAGGCCACACCAAGCTCAGTGGGCTGGTAGACCAACTCCAGCCAAAGTCAGAGAGCAGCACGTGGCCCTTCCCCCCACCCTCCATTTTGCCAACCAGTGGTGTCGCCCAGGACAGTTTTCCCGCCCTTGTGGAATCTTTCATATGTCTCCGCATCATTCAGTTAAGAATGCAGTTTCCTCGTACTTAAATTCTACAAGGGATACAAGAAATGAGGGCACGAAAGAACCCGAGCAGCTGCCCCATACTTTTCCGGTCCAGCCAAGTGACTGGCCCGTGACCGCTCTGCTTCTCAGGGCTGGGCTGGGCCTAGACCACACCTGAGTCGGAGGACAGAGTGAAGGCACACTTGGAGGGAGCCGGGCCCCATTCCATCCTGCAGCTTCCCACCGAACCTCCTTAACAAGTGTTAGCCACCTTCAGGGCTGCCCTCTGAGTGAGTACACACCATCGCGGCAGGCTTGGTGACCTCTTGCGTTTTCATGGAACTTCCCAGCACCGTGAGACGACACAGTTGAGGGGACCTTGGAGGTATCTCTTCCTATGACTCCCAAACAGAGCAGGAAGGCACATCCTGGGTCCAGGAGTCCAGCTGACCACACGCATCTCCTGCCAGAGTTGGGGACTTCCCACTGTGGGAGGGCCATCAGCTTTTGTCCACTCTTTATGGTGGGCTCTCAGTAAGACCTACTCACGCAAAATGAATTGAAAACCACAGATCTGATGCAAACTCAGAATACCTCCCCTTACCACCCCGCAGAGGTCTGGGACTGAGCTGTGTCTGGGAGAGGCCCTACATGTTGCAAAGTCATCCATTCCACCTTCCTCCTTTCAAAAAAAAGACGTATTGAGGTGTAGCTGATGCTGCATAAACTGCACCTGTTGAAAGTGTACTGCCCGATGAGCTTTCACATATGCATACACCTGTGGCATAGTTACACTAAAAACTACTCATTACTTATCTGAACTTCAAATTTCACTGGCATACTTTGTTTTTATTTTCTAACTGGCAATCCTAAGCTTCACCCTCTTGAGCTGTAGAGGACGCATGTATTCCCTCCACCAAGGGACAGCCTTTCTGGGGTGTGAAGACACATCTCAGTACTCCCACGTGTTGACCCGTCCTGGTGTCTCCACTGCTGGACAGCACCTCCTCTGGCTCAGTGCCGTGAGCTTAATGAATGGTGTTAAGACTGTGTTCGTCTCATCCCGTGGCTCTTCTTGAGCTTGTCACCCTCCAAACCCCTGGTTTATGCTCAGTGGGGGGCCGTCAGACAGAGGCCTCCCCTCCAGCCCTTCGGCAGAGGTTGGGAACTAAGCCTTGACTTCTCCATTTTGCCAGTGATATTTCATCTTGTTGGTTTGACCATACTTCTAGGCCCCTGGAATCTCATGGAAGCCAGAGTCTGTCACTTAGCCAGATGTCTGTCCTTCCCAGATTAGAATGTTCTTAATCGGATAAGCCTGGCTGCAGTTCTGCAGTCAAGTAACAGGTGGAAAAGTGGACCAAGCCAAAGCTAAGCGCGGATGCTGAGGCCTGGAGACACCTTCTCCCTCCTTGCCTTCCCCCCTCTCTGCTTCCCTTCCCCCTCCCGTTCGTCTTCCCCCCTTCCTGTAGGTTGACATTCATCAACACTCATTGGGCCAATTTGCCTAAGTGTAGTCTCTATTATCCAGACTACGTTTCCCATTTTTATCTATAAGCAGTTCATAACGGTCTTCTTCAATTCTCTGACTCATTCATTTCAGTGAGTACTTATTGAATTTGTCCTCGTGCTATGTGACAGACACCTGGTGACAATCAGCTCCATCACACCCTGGTGTTCATCTCCCCCACCTCCCTGGGTGACCCCGTCACAGGAGCTCATTGCTTAGGACACTCTGCTTGCCCCTAGTGAGGGGCAGTCCCCTCTCGTTCCTCCTTCCCATTTTAAGTGATCACAAACCATTTTAAAATCCGTTAAAAATTTGTCAAGGTGTTTTATATTCCAGTTAAAAAATTCTGGATTTTATCTTTTGTCCTCGTGGAAAATTTAAACACCACTATGGTTGGAAATGTCTGGGCCTCTGCTGCACTTCTCAACTCCTCGAAAACTGCTCTGCCACCCGTGGGTCACACCTGCCAGGCGTTCCCTTGTGCTGCTCCACAATGTGACATCGTTGGAAGATGTAGGTTCAGCGAGTGAGCTGGATGGCTCCCTTCCTTTTTTAAACTTAATCTAATGAATTCTCACTAAGTAATTTGATGCATGTGGGTCAAGGGCAGGAGAGAGGATGACAGAGGGGGACAAATAGGTATCAAGCACTTATTTTGCATGCGATGCCCACAGCATTCACCATATCACTTCACCCTCACCAAGCTTGGATTGTCCCATTTTCGAGATGGAGAAACTGAGGCTGAGAAGTTCAGAGAAGTAAAGTGAGGGGCTCAAGGTCACACAGTTGGCATGGCTGTATGATATATACAGAATTCACACCCAGCTCTGTTCAGCCTCAAAGTCTGTGTTCTTTCCACTTGACTACAGAGCTGAGCTTAACTTTAAGTATCATATGGCAAAATCCATTTTGGGGAGGGAGGAGGAGGAGGTTCTTCATGGAATTCCTTTTCATGTAGGATCTGATTCATAAGATGAGTCTATTGCTCTTAAACAGCTCTGTTATGTACAGTATGGCAGACTGGGTTGGTGCTCGGTGGGCACAGAGACACTGAGCGACTCGTGGAGTATCTCAGCGGAGTCAGCGTGCTTTAGCTCGGAGGGCTCCCCAGTTACAGCCGCACCTGTGGTCAGACAGGTAGACAGTATGGCTCCTGGGAGCCATGGAGCCTGGGAGCCAATGGGCTGGCACCTGGAAGGTGGCTGGCCAGAGTGTACAGGGTAGTGGGTACCAGACAGGAGTGGGGGCCAGTGAGGGCACAGCAGTGACCCAGGTTGGAACAATGAGGGCTGTAGACTCAGCAGAGGCAGTGGGATGGAGAGGTGGGGGCAGTGGTTGTGGGAGGTGGTAGAAACAACAGATGTCGGAGAGGGATTGAAGAGGAAGGGTGGGAGACAGAGAGAGGCAGCATGAGGGAAATGCTCCGAAGGTGCCCAGGATCCTGCCTGGGCTGGGTCCAGATGAGCTCTGCACATGCCAGGGGAAGGGCAGCTGGGGGAGTAGGTGGGAGGGGAACTGAATTCGCTGTGGGTGAGTTGGGTCTGAAGTGTAAGTGGGAGAGCCAGGCACAGAGCTCCTTAAGGCCTGGGGCTGGCGGGAGAGACGTGGGGCTGCGGGGGTAGCTGCTCTCTAGTTAGTCATGTGTGAGGCCTTCCCTGCAATAGCCCTCCTGCAGAACTGACATTCCCTCTCTCCCATGCAGAGTGAGGTTCTGCCTGGGCAGGTGCACACATGAGCACCCGTACACACTCACCCACACACATCACACGCTTCCACTACATGCACACTCTACACCCTCACACACATGTGTACCTTTACACACTCACTGACACATCATATTTCCTTCACATGTATACACTCACACAGCCACACACTCATATACTCATACACGAGTATATCCTTACACACCCCCTATATCTATGCTTCCCTCACATGCACACACTCAGAGTTACATACTCACACAAACTTAAACACACATGTGTGTACCACCACTCACCCACATACTCACACACATTCACATTCACACACACCCCACACACCCCCATACGCACGTGAACACCCTCACATACTCACCTACCTGTACACTTGTACACAGTCACACACATATCCATATACATGTGAACACCTTTACACATTCACCCACACACTTGTGCACATTCACACACACACGTGAATGACTTTACAGACACATTCACACACACTACATGCTTGCCTCACATTCACACAGTCACGCACACACTCATACACACATTTGTGTGCCCTTATACACTCACCTGTATACTTGTACGCATTGACAAACATGCATTCCCATACACATGTGTACACCTTTACACATTCACTCACACACCCCCTTCATATACAAGGTCTGTTCAGAAGGTATCCAGCTATGTGCTATGAAAAATAGAGACATTTATTGAAGAAGATACAAGAAACATTGTATACAGGACAATGACGCCTCAGTCCCCTTCAAAGCAGGCACCTGGGGACCTCACACAGTTCTCCCAACTGCCATCAGTTTCCCCATCGTATTTTGCTGAATCTCATTGATGTCCTGAAGTCTCTTCTCTTTCAAAGATAACTTTAGTTTTGGAAAAAGCCAGAAGTCACAGGGCACCAAATCTGGGCTGTAAGGGAGATAAGTTACCTGGGTGATTTGATATTTTGCCAAAAAACTCTGCACAAGACATGATGCATGAGTGGGCACATTGTCATGGTGAAGCTGCCAATCACCAGTTGCCCATAGCTGCGGCCTTCTGAATCATCCAAATAATTTTTGTGGAGGAATGTTCAAGCTTAATGCAAAATTTGATGCAGATTTGTTGCTCTACTTGCTCAGTCATTTTGAATGTGAGAGCCACACAGCACACATGCTCACTCAATGGTGTCTACTGCCCCCACTGACTAGTAAAGTGAAGTCATCACTGTTCACACATGTGCATTCCAGTCCACTCGCCTTCACTGCCAGGTTATGTCAATGGGGCGCTAACCATTCTCATTATATTAACAGTGACTGGACTCTTTCCAGACAGACCTCGTGCACACATTCATACCTAGAACACATTCACATGCACACATTCACATACATGTGCACGCCCTTACACATCCATCCATATACACACTCATGCTCCCTCACACATGCACATGTTTGCACACTGACACATATGTATGTACTTTAACACTCACCCACAAATGCAGTCCCCTCACACACAAATCACACTGTGCACCTTTATGCATGTAGGCACACATGCAGCCCATTTGCACATTCCCCTCATCCACACATGCTGACCCCCCACACTCACGCACTTGCACATTCATACACTCATTTGTACACACACTCCAACACAGGTGTACTCTCACCCACTCCCACTCATAACTGCTCCTGCTGCGTAAAGTCAGTCCCCCACCCAAACCTCCTGGGACAGCAGCCACTATCGGGATTGAATACGCGGGTAGCCGAGTAACAGCTTCACAGTCAGGTGGCCATATGGGGTGGCTTCTGAGTGCTCCTGACCTCATGCGTGCTGGCGGAGGCTGGCCGCAGAGGTTCAGGCCTTGTAGCCCTCTGTCCTTGAAAATTCCAGGCCTCCAGAAATCATAAGACCAGGGTGTGTTTGGGGTGGATCAGTGTCAGAACTAGAAGAATCTGTAGTGAGCCTTTCCCCTGCCTTGTTGTACAGATGACAGGGCCTGCCTCACCCAGAGTCACCCTGCCAGGCAAGTGGCAGGTCAGGGACTGGAGCACCAAGATCTGGGACAAGGGGAGCCCCCAGGGCCTTGGCTACTAGTGTGGCCACAGAGGGATCAGAGGTGAACCCAAGTTGTGAGGGTTGGGCACAGGGCCCACCTACAGTAACGAGCCCAGACCTTGGTGCCCCTTACGCTCCCGTCCTGTCGCACACGGGGCTGCCCTCCCTGGGGCAGGGCGTGGCTGGCACCTGGAGGGGGCAGTGAGGGCAGGTGGCAGGCAGCTGCAGCGCTGGCCTGTCTGTCCCAGAATCCTGATACTGATGGGGACACCCGGCGATAGGGTAGGCAAAGGTGTCTGTCTTTCCTGGCCTCACCCTCATTCTGTCCTTGAACAGCCCAGCACCCCTTTAACAAGCTACAGAAATGACCCCTGGAAGCATAGTCTTCCAGCGGCCCTTTAAAAGTAACTATTTATGGAGCTCTTATTTAAGTTAGCTAAAACCTTCTGGAACCTGACTTTCACCCCACCTCTCCCACCTCCTGGGGGGAAATGAGAACTATAAATTGCATCCTACCGCATACAGTTGGGCTTCCTTTGACTGGCCTTGAATTCCCTGTGTTTGTGATCTATTTGAAGTCCTGGATCAGAGACAGAACCCACTGCCTCCCTGTCCAGGCCGTGTGCAGCCTTCACCCCGCAGGTTGGAACCAGCTCTGGCCTAGGCCCAGCTCCAGGTCCACACGGCCCTTTGGGGGAGCCAGTTTCCCTTCCCAGCCGGTGCCTGCCATGCCACTCGAGGGCTGCGGTGATGGCTGGTTCGCACGTGCTTTCTCTCTCCAGTTCATGTTGTCCTTATTAATTATTCCTGATCCCATCGCCCGTCAGGCCCCTGTTAACCTGTTGGTATGGTCTCCCTGGGCAGATGAGGTCTTGTTTAGTTTAGTTTTATTTTGAAGTTGAGGGTCAATCCTCTCTAATGCAGAGGCCATTTCCAGACCTGGGGCTCCAGCAGAGGCTTGCACGCGAAACAAATGAATCACAGCTGCTATTCATAGCTGAATTTTTAAATCAAGAGCAGGAAAGCCCTGGCTGGGAGCTGGCCTGGATGCAGATCAGGTAACTCCTGCCCCGGAGGAGCATACATCCCAGCCTGGGTGACAGGGTCCCCCCAGGGAAAAAGTTGATGACATCACAGGCATTACGCCATCACAAACATCCCAGGCTACTGCGGGGAGCCTTGCCTGTGGAGAAGCGCAGGGACTGGTGGCACTTCAGGAATTCAGGGAGGCAAAGATCCAGGGAGGTGGTTGGGGAAGGCTTCCTGGGGGAGGTGGGATGGTGACCGAACTTGGAAGTCTTTGCTGATGGGTGTTGGGGTGTTGGGGGAGGGGGTGTATTTCCCTTTGGGGGAGCAGCCTGGGGACATATTTGGAGGCAGAAAAGCTCAAGTAGGTCTGGAGGTCTGGGTGTAGCTCAGTGGGGCAGGGGTGGTGGGCTGGAGGCAGACAGGAAGGGTGGTGACTGGCTGGAGGGAGCAGAGAACCGTGGAGGCAGCTGATGCAGGGGGAGGGGAGCAGGAGGAAATTTGGCTCTGCTTTGAGGGGCAGGGAAGGAAGAGGGTCTGCCTCCTCCAACCCTGAGCCCTCGATGACAGTCTCGAGGCAGCAGAGGTGAGCCACTCAGTGCACAGAGCCAGACTGCCTGGATGCCAGTTCCAGGTCTGTCCCATTACAGCCCACCAGCTGAGGCCACCAGGAGCACACCTGCAGCCAAATCCAGGCAGGGAGAACACACATCAGGGGACACCGAGGGGCCCATCCCAGGGATCGTTAAAGAGGGCCCTTCACACAGCATGGTCTGGGTCGGAGCTGGTGAGCCAGCGGGTTGCTGGAGCAGCCAGAAGTCCTGTCATTAGAACACACCAGCCCGTGCGGAGTTACTGTCAGATCACTTTGTCCGTGGTCTAATCCTGGAACATATGGGTGCGAGTGAGCTGGTGTCAAAGAACTTGAGTTTAGACAGTCTGTGCTGTGCCCTTTATCTGTTGCATGAGTCACTGCACAGGCCTTTTGCAAGTTGTGCTTTCTGATTCCAGTCTCAATTCTCTAGTCACTGCCTAGCGGCCCTCGGGGCCATTTCCTACTTCAAGTTTGCCTGCAGGCGGGGTTCTTGCCCTCTCAGTGCCTTGGTTTCCTCATTGGTAAACAGGGATAATGACCATAGCTACACCATGGAGCCCTGAGGACTACAGGAGGCAATGTACGGGTACAGTATAAATGTCAGCCATCATTATTACTACAAGCCTTTGAAATCAAGAGAAAGTGTTGCCCTGGCCAGGTAGCTCAGCCGATTAGAGTGTTGTCCTGATCTGCCAAGGTTGTGGGTTTGATCCCTGGTCAGGGCACATATAAGAATCAACCAATGAATGCAAAAATAAATGGAACAACAAATCGACTTGTCTCTCTGTCTCTCTCTAAAAATCAATAAATTGAAAAAACAGAAAGAGAGAAAGAATGTTGATGCCTCCATTGCCTCAAGAGAAAGGATTGTCTGCAAGTTTATTTTCCACTGAAGGGGGGCGAGGAAGAGGCACAGTGATATGGAAAACCATGAACAGACCAGTATGGTGTCCTAGGGAGCAGCCACCATGACCTAGAATAAGCAAGTCCTATTTGACAGGTGTGATCCTCTGAGGGGAGAAGGAAGGGGATCAAATGGTGTTGCAGGTTTGGGGCACATCTGCAGGTCCAGGAGGACACGGACTAAAGTAATGACACTGTAAGTTTGGATTGGAAAGAGAGCTGTCTGTGGTCTGTCTGACTCTGGATCATTAAGGATTGGGGTGGGGAGGCTAAGAGGCAGGGTGGTGCCTTTCTCGTTTCCTTCCCATTTCTCATTCCCCACTCTGGGTCTCAGCCTCCCCATTTATAACATGAAGGATTCAGAGTAAATTGTCTTAAAGGGCCTCTCAGGCTCCTTGATTTCTTTACTTCAAGGCATCCTGAAGATCATGGTCATACTTTCTCATGGCTGCACAATATTCCCTGAATACACGTTCCCCAACTGATGGACGTTTGGTTGTTTCCAGTGTTTTGCACTCACAAGCCACAGTGCACAGTTGGTGCATGCGTCTCTATGGAGATGTGCGTGTATCTGTAGAATGCCAAAGGAAGACGCCAGTTGACTGAAATTGTGCATGTGTGAGATTCATGGGCATTCGCTCTCCGTAGAGATTGCATCATGTTATAACCCTACTGCCCAGTGGTGGGCCCTGCTATTTCACTTATGTGGTGAGGAGTGTTGGGTGGGATGTCTGGGTGATCCCTCCAACACACCTTCCGCCTCTAAAGCTCCATGATGTCAGGGTCCTGCTCTGCCCCATTTCTTCAGGCACCAAAGGCTTAGCTGGGCTGGGCTTGTATCTCCTTTCCTTGCACATTGCTCTTTTGCTCCCAGCAACCCCTGATCTGAGAGAGGGAGGGAGGAAGGAAGAGAGGGGGAGAGAGAGAATGAAAATGAATGAATGAGAGAGGGTCCCAGGTGTTCCATGTCTTACCAGTGGCGTGTCAGCAGCTATCATCATTCCAACTGCTGTGTACACACGTGGCTTCCCACGGTCACGGTGGAGGCCAAGGATGAGGAGGCTGGGCAGCTGTGTGTGTTATGGAGAAGGTCACAGTTGCTTATGTGGTGAGACTGAAGGGCAAGCTCACCATTGAGGATTCTGCTTGTAGCCTTCAGCTAGGATCATCCTACTTAGTTTAACAGGGCTCCTGACACTTATGGGCAATTTCACCCCTATAAGGTGCTGGTAGAGCTTAAATCTTGGTCGTGACCTGGAGCCATGCCTGGAAATGCTCAAACCTATCACCAGTAACCGTCCATGGGCTTAGCTGAGGGGGAAGGCCTCCCAGACAAATAAATGGAAATCTGTCACAAAGGAATTGTAAACGCCACCCAGTGAATGGAAGTGCTGTTTGTTCCTCCCATTTCCTTCATTGGCATGGCACACGGTGAGCTCCCTTTATGCATCGTTTCCTCGATTGTCCCGGTTAATGGAAGCGGTCCACAAGTAATCCCTGGATTCTTTCCATGTGTCTGTAATGTTCACAGGACCCTTTGCGTGCACACACACACACTCATTGGTCAGACATCTCTGGGACACCAGTATGTGTCAGGTGCAGGCTGTGTGTGGGTGGCTGATAACCAAGACCCTGAGGAAGTGGCTTGTTCAAGGCTTCTTGTGACAAAGCATTGGGTGGAAAGTGACAAGTGTCATAAACAAGACAGGCAAAACAGGCACAATGGATTGGGGCACCATCCACCCCATGACAGCTCTCCCAGTTTGTGTTCCTTGAGCATCCAATCATTTTGAGAGTTTAAGAGAGGAGCGGACAGCTGCACGGGGCGGGGGCTGAGGCCTTGCAGGAGTGAGCCTCAGCTCTGGAGTTTGCTGGTTTAACGAGGCTACTGGCAAGTTTCTTTGGGTTGGATGAGTCTGCTGAGAGGTAACTGCAGTGGCACTGGCTGGAGAAAGGAAAGTGAGCAGGGGCCTCTGCGCTGGGCCTTTGTCGATGAGATGATGCCATGGGTCGTCATCATCAGGACACAGGCTTCTGGGTCAGCTGATTGTTGCTTGCCCTTGCCATTGAGAGGGGGTAGTGTGGGGGCCATGGGTATCTTCCTGCCAAGTCCCCTCTATTACGGATACAGTTTTCTCGGTGCACATTTGGTAAGTCCCTGCCGTGTGTCAGCAGTGAGCCAGACAGCAGAGGTCCTGCCTCATGGAGTTGGCATTCTACTGTGTCCCCAACCATGATTCAGTACCCGTCTGGGGAGGGTCACTTGGATCCTAGTGGGGAATCTTGAAAAACTCTTCACATTCCAAAGGGGTGAAGCTATACTGGGGGAATCTCAGGCATGGGGCAGATATGTGGGGCTGTTCACCCAGTGGGAACAAAAACCGGGGGTGGAGGGAGATTGTTCAGGGAAACCGGATGTAGCAAAGTAGCTAGACATGTCCGCATTATGGCCTGAGGCTGGGCCATGTGCGCGTATGATCTGTCCATCCCTTTCTTCCAGACCCGTGGGTGCCCCCTGGGAGAAGAAGGGACTGGGGGACCATGGTGCCCAGCTCCCTGGAGTGACATCTAGGATGCCAGGTTCCCTGGGCTAAAAGCCTCTTGTCAGC
Source organism: Micronycteris hirsuta (assembly GCA_004026765.1). Classification (NCBI taxonomy): domain Eukaryota; kingdom Metazoa; phylum Chordata; class Mammalia; order Chiroptera; family Phyllostomidae; genus Micronycteris; species Micronycteris hirsuta. Next base: position 88,311 of record PVJI01003436.1, read on the forward strand.
AGAGTAATTGGATATGACTTGCAGCAGGCAGGGAGCAGAGGTATTCAAGTCAGCCGTGCTATTTTTAAATGCCCTCTCTTCCCCAAGTGCAGATCTCAAACTCAGCCGGGGAGAATGGCTCATTGCTGAGCCTGGGGAATCAAAAAGCAGCCCCTTCCCCCATGGGGTTTAAATCTCCCTGCCCCCATCTTTCAAAATCAGATCTCACATTGAACAACTGCCCATGAATCTTGCCACGACCACATGTCCCAGTTTGGGGAAGGGTAGACTCCAGGGGCTGTGGGGACCAAGGGGCATGTGCTGGTTTGTACTGGCTGCCAGCTGGTTGGGGACAGGTCTGCAGCCCTGGTTCCTTGGTTGCCTGGCAGCGCCAGAGGCTCACCACTAAGCCTGCAGGCAAACATGTCCCTGCCTGTCTGCCATTGCCGCTGTCATTGGCTCTTGGTAGCCGCTCACAGCTGCCTGTCAGGTTCTGAAGACAGTGGGAATCAGGGCAGAGAGCAGGCCCCTCCTGTCAATGTCCCTCTGGGAGCTGAGCCCCACGCTGAGTGCGGCCCAGGCCGGAGGGGAGGGCTCGGGGAGGCTCAGCCACACTGCTGAGGAGGCTGCCTCCTTTGTCTGTTTGTTCTCACTTGCTGTGCTTCCTCTTCCCAATGGCCCCAGCAGCTGCAGCCTCTGGTGGAGGGTCCTCTGAGCCGCAGGTTGGCTGTAGAATATGCCCCCTCCAGGGCAATGCTGGTGGTCCTGACTACCCTCCATTCTCAGAGAAGGACAAGGTCACCTCGGGCTGCAGCTGTCACGGAAATGGAGTTGTTATTAACAGCCAATACAGAGTGAACACCTTCCATGCTCCAGCTGTCACACCTTGGGCCAGGAACCACTGTGCTCTGTTATAGAGGAGGACGCAGAGGCCCAAAGAGGAGCTGCTGGCCAAGTTCACTGGCAGACCCTGCCCCCCACCCCCGTCTCCCTTATGAGGATCCTCTAAACACCCCAGAAGTCCCAAGGCCTTGGATGCAAAGCGTGAGGGATGCGTCAGCTTCCGACAGCACAGCCCCTCTTTGAGAAGCTGGCGGTGTTCCAGGTGTCTTCCCGCCTTAGCCACGGGAGCCAGGCTCCATGGCCCTCTGTTCAAGCTGGTTGCTTCGGGTGACAGGTCCTAACTCAGTTTTCAAAAATTGTTTGGTTAACACATTGCCAGCTGGGAACCCTGCCAGGACCTCTTCCCTCCAGAGTGGGATTAGAATAAGGTGAGCTGCCCTGGCCCTTTCCAAGGGCCCTGATGCTCGAGTTCATACCCAAGGCATCTTTTATAAAGCAGCATCACCCCAGCCAGCCTTATCCAGAAGTAGACATGTAGTGACACCTGGGGGTCCCTGGGGAGACCCTCTTTACCCCACAGTACGTCTGAGTGCACACCAAGCCAGGGCCTTCCCCGGCCTTCTAAACAGGTCTGAGCCATAGGTTCTGAATGGACTCGGAGGGCCCTCGCTGGCTTTGGGCTCTGCACAGCTCCCGGAACTGAGCCCAGACTCACCTGAGTGGGCCTGAGCCCTCGGACAGGTGATAGCAGGTCGCTTACTTTCTCAGTGTTCTTACCATCTAATTGAGGGGAGGAATGGAGCTGAAGTCTGGGAAGAGGAAGTGGAGACGGTGGTGGGAGGCCCAGGGAACCTGGGACAGGGGGAGGCTGAGGAAGGGCCAGAACTACACTGAGGACGAACTGCAGTTTCCGCTCTGCTGTGCTATGCTTACATTTTTTATTATTTTATTTTTAAAAACTACTCAGCACATTTTAAAAACCACCTAACATATGCATATGGTACAAGAACATAAACAGGGTCTGGTGCAAATAATGCCCCTTTTTTATTACATAATCTTTTATGATAAAATCATAAGTATGTAATTCTATAACATAACAATATCACACTCAAGCACACCATATGACATTTCAGGTGCAATGTTCAAATTAAAACTATAAATTATTATACTCATATTATTACCCTACCAACCACACTCAAGCAAGCCTTGCTTCTGTCATTATACACACACACATAATGTATATATTATACATTATATATTCTTCTATAATATATATCATACATTATATATAACACATAATGTATAATTTATATATACATTATAAGTGTACTATATATATTATATTTATAATATACACACACACAGAGAAAACCACATTCCCCTTCTTCCCCTGCCCCCAGCAACCCAGGTTCCCTCCTTATGGGTTTTCAGATCTCATGGATCCTTCCAGAAATAATCTGCATGTTTACTTTTGCTACACGTGTACTAGATTCTAAACCACACCATTTAACTCAAGCTACTGCAGCATCCTCAGGCTCCTCCCATATAAATGTTTATTGCAACCTCTTCTATACTGGGCCTCCTGTATATAAGTCACTTTACATTATTCAAAGCCCCTTACCTGGAGGTAGAGATGGCTATATCCTTATGCCCATCTTGCAGGCCAGGAAGCTGAAGTTCAGAGAGGGTAGGCTATTTGCCTAAGGCCACACAGCAAATGAGCGATTAAGGCTGGACTTGAATGCAACTTTCCTGATTCCCCAGGTAGATGCATCCCACTGCTCCCCCATGGGAAATACCTCATTCCCCCTAGATTGTGCTGGAGATAGAGCAGGTATTTAATAAAAAAAATAATTGGCCTGGCCCTGGCTGGTGCAGCTAGGTTGGTTGGAGCATCAACCCGTGCAACAAAAGATTGCCAGTTCGATTCCCGGTCAGGGCATATGCCTGGGTTGTGTGTTTGATCCCGGTTGGGGATCCTACAAGAGGCAACCAATCGATGTTCTCTCTCTCTCTCTAAAAAGCAGTGAAAAATATGTCCTCTGGTGAGGACTGAAAACGTAGAAGAAAGAGAAAAACAATTGACGTAGTGAACCAGGCCGTGTGTAGTCTGGTCTGACTGTCCCAGCAGGTCACGGGACAGGTTGTGGCTACTAAGGTGCGTGCTCTTGCACACATGCTCACACACACCCCCACGCAGAACCCCCAGGCTCCAGAGGGCAAACGCAGCATGCGCAATCCCTTGCTCCTCGTGGCTGTCTTGCCCAGGAGGAGGGAGGAAGGGTGCAGTGGTAGCTGGGAAGCACCATGTGAGGTGCCTTTCACCCCCATTAAACATCTTCATTTGGTGACACCACAGTATTGCAAGGAGGGGCACGCATACCCACTGGGCTGCAGGAGGATGTGCGGGGGACCAGGGCCTGATCGAAGCCACCAATCCTGCAAGGATTGAAGAACCTGTCAAGATGGACCTTTATTCTTGGCTCATGGGCACCCCACCTGCTTCAGATGACACCTGGAGCCCAGGAGACGGGGGGCAGGGGCAGTTTCAGGTCCTGGGAGAGCCTCTGTGTCATTTCAACATACCCTCACTCCTGGGCCTGGATGACCTTGGCAAGAGTTTAACTAACACCAGTTAGATGCCCTTGTGAGACGTAAGACAATAACCTTGCCATTTGCATAAGAGGCCCCTCTCAGTGTAGTCGGCCCTTTGTTGAGAACATACTTTGGTGGTGCTGACAGTGTAAGAAAGACAGGCTGGACTCAGAAAACCAGGCTCCAGTTTCCCAGTCCTGGGCCTAGTGATATTAGGTAAGTCCCTCTGAGCCTCAGTGTCTTCATCTCTAAAATGGGACTCATTTCCCTAATTCGCTGTGCCGGATGGTGTGGGGCTGAATTTGGGAAATGCTTTGTAAGAGGTGATGTGATATACCAACACTGCTGTCGGCATCAGAGAAAGACCAAAGTTCCTGGGGATCTGGAGCACCTGGGGTGGAGGAAAGATAAGCAGGGAGGCAGCAAGCAGTTCCCAAGGCCTTGGAAATGGACACTGACCTTGGGTAGAAGAGTCGAGGTGCCTGGCGTGGCACCAGCCAGCCACTGAAGGCTGGGGATTGTCCTCAGCCTTTTTGACTTTGCTGTTGGCATTTTCCCTGTCAATTAACTTGTCATGGGGTGGAGAGGAGGAAAAACTCAAAACAATCGATTTGTCTGTTTGCCAGCACATCTGGGCAAAGGCTGGCTGTGGGGGTCAAAGCAGGCTAAAAACCAGTGCTTCACGTTCTCGAGGACTCTGTGGGTTTCAGTTCTCTGTTGCTATTGCTGAAGAAATCGAGATGCAACAGCAAACCTCGGGGGAACTACAGGCAGAGAGGGAGAGAGAGAGAAGAGGAGGCATTAGAAGCTCTCTGGCTTTGTGGGGGGAAGGTGACCAAGGGATGTGGCTTGTGCTTAGGGAGTCATCCATCTATCCACCCTGAAAGGGTGTGTGAGCACCCAGATGCCATCCAGCCCTGTCCTGAGCTCTGGATGTCGCAGGGAGAAAAGGATTTTGTTCTCCAAGCATCCAGACTCACATTCAAAGCAATAAGAGCATAACTCAAAATTAAGTCTGCACCTCGATAAATGGCAACATCATTTGTATCCATTAGCTCTTCTGTATAATAACCACTCCAAATCTTGCCTTTAAGACACCAGCCATTAATTTAGCTCACAACTCAGTGGGTTGATAATTTTGGTTGGGCTCAAAGAACTCAGTTGGGAAGTTCTTTGGTCTTCTCTGGACTCATTCGTACATCTATGGCCTCTCTGGTCGTCTAGGGTGGTTTATCTCTGCTGTACGGGGTCTCTTTCTCCAGCTGGCAAGCCTGGGCTTGTTCATACGGCAGAGGCAGGGGTCAGAGAGACCCCCTCACTCAACATCTCCACGGTTTTCCCTTCTCTCTGGACAGACGGACAGCCTTGCAAGTTCATCCACACTGAACATTAGGGATTTAATGTGTTGCTCTCTTGGGGGCATTTGCATCTTAAGCAGGAATGAGAGAGAGAGAGAGAGCAATGCTTAATCCAAAGCACTGACTTCCTCCTGGAGAATTTTTGGCTCCAGTGGGAATGCTATTACCAGACCATGAATCTCTCTGGTTGCTGGTTCATCGCGGAAGAAGGAGGCCAGCCAGAGAGCTTCTGTTGGCAGGGATCCTTGGGGCAGCCTGTTGCTGGGTGCCCTGGCCACTCTCCCCTGCCTGGTGTTTCGCTCCAGACTATGCTTGGGCTTGATGGGGACAGAGGGGACATGCGAGGAGTGGGTGTGTCTGAGCCCCATCTCTGCAGCCAGACCTGGGCTGGGCCCAGTGGAGGGCGAGAAGCATTTGTTCTCTGTGGAGCACTTTCACAGGTGTTGTCTCACAGTGTTTCTCCGGCCAGGCGGGCAGGTGAGGCGTTGCACGCTCATTTGGCAGATCAAGGCTGCAGCCCGGAGCTAGAAAGCCACGTGCTTCAGCTCTTTCCTGAGGACTTACCTGGGGCTGACCTCCGTGGGCACAGGCCCAGTCTTGGCCCACAGGGACTCTTGGTCCAGGTGGGTGACCTGATTGAAGGGATGTTGGCCCGAAATGATAAATACGCAGGTTATGAAGCAACAAGCTGAGTGAGCAGGGGCACAGCTGGACCAGGCCTGCCAGGGGGAGGCCAACTGGGTGTTGGAAGGCAAGTACAGTCACAGGCCAAGCCAGGGGCAGACAAGAGGCTGACGGAGTCACCTGCGGTGACTTGAGGTGGGCCTTTGCCGCTGGCTAGGTGCCTTGGATCTGCCGTTCTGAGAAACCTATAGCCCTGCCTCTCCCAAGCGTCTTCTCTTCCCCCCTCCTCTCTCTTTATTGTCACTGCTCTTCCCGTTCTCTCTTCTTGCCTCCTGCCTTCCTTTCTCCTCTGTTAACATAGTGCCCTCCCCCCCTTGTCTCTTTCTCTGTTACACATACACCCCCCCTCTCAGGGTGTTAGACCGAGGTCCCCATGAGCAATAACAGTTGGGAATCTAATTTAATTGCCTGTGGCTTCCTCTGACAGCAAATGGATACCCACCCGCTGGTGTGATTTGATTTCAGGGGCATGGGGAGGCCGGGAGCCCCCGCAGTGCCCAGACTCACTGGCTGCTGTCTGAAATCCCACCATTAGAACTTCATGATGTGATCGTGCCAAAACATAACTCCTCCTGGGAAAAGCCACCATCTAATGTTTTCCCCATCGCGGTTCCGAGTCAACAGGCCCCGAGAGCCAGGCTTGGAGCAGGGCTGAGAACTCATCCTCGGAAGAAACAATTCTCCTGGGGAAATGGGAGGCCAGCGAACCGTGTTCCCCGCAGTCCTCTCCACAGTGCTCAACGGGCCTTTGTGTTGAGCGGGGCGTGTGCTTTGTACACCTCAGGAGAAGGAGGCCCCATTAAAGTGGCTTTCTGAACTTGGTCTGCCCGTTTGGGGCACCAAGCGATGCTAATGGGAGTGCCCTACCACCTCGTGAAAGTTGCTGGGGCTTGGGGACTTACTTTTTAAACAATTTGAGTTTTTATCAAGAATATTAGGAGAAGGTCTGAACTCGTGACCTATGAGAACTACACGTGGCTTCCCACCAACGCTACCAGCAAGGCAGCCCCCCCCCCGCCCCCCCTCAGTCTGCTCTGGCCCTGCAACTGCTTTTTCTTCTGGGTTAGTTGGCTGCGATTTGCACTGACCACCCCATGTGCTGGGCCACCTCAGTCCCCGTTGGTCTTGCGACTGGGCCCTGATACTCATCGAAAGAATTCCAGCCTTTTTGTCTGCAGTATTTCTCAGCCCCTTTGGTTACATTTGTTCTTCTGCCGCCATGCAAAGAGTGCAAAATGCTGGGAGGCAGCTGTTTTGCATACTGCCAAGGCTTTTAGCAAGATGTTACTTTCTACATGTTCAACTGTTCATATTCATTCATTCAACCAGCAAGTTTTTACTATGTATTAAGATCTGTGCAAGCCCTGTCTGGGTAGTTCAGTTGGTTAAAGCATCTTCCCTACATGAGAAGGTTGCGGGTTTAGTCCCCAGTCCGGGCACAAATAGGAATCAACCAATGAATGCATAAATAAGTGGAACAATAAAAAGATGTTTCTCTCTCTCTCTCTCTCTCAAATCAATAAAAAAATAAATTGAAAAACAAAAATGACCTGTGCTAGGCACTAGGGACATAGGCAAACGAGACACAGCAAGGTCCAGCTTTTACGGAACGAGGTCTTCTGACCATACTATGCCCTCTATAGTATGTCGTTTTCTGACTGTGATGGGAATGTTTTTATAGCCGTCTTTGGCATTAGATGGAGAAAAGTACCTTCTGGGATGGAGATGCCTGGAAGGCGGTCCTGTTACCCACGGGGATTGTCTAGCAGACACCGTCCTGTCCCCCTCCCTTACCCTTGGCTCCTCACAGCAACTGGAGCCAAAACTGGCCCTTTGCTGCTTGCTAGAAGTTTTCTGTTTAATTTTCTCATGCCCATGGGCAAGCGGGCTTCCTTAGGGCGGAACATTGCATCTTGAGAGTTGGGAATTCAGGTCCCTGGAAGAAGCTGAAGTTTTCATTAGAGATCAAAGACTGACCCTGGGGAAGCATTCACAAAGCTGCTCTTGAATGTAAGGGATCCCTTGGGCAGATCTCTTCCTTTCCAGGTCCCATGCTCCTCTGCTGGTGAGGCAGCCAAACTACGGGGGTGGGGGGGGAAGGGTGGGGGGCAGGAAAGCAGACCTGTGGCCCACGGAGCCAAGCCAGGGAATAGACCTCCTGGGGTTGATCAGACTGGAGCAAAAGTGGTTAAAGAGATCGACCTGGACTAGGTAGGGATGCCGGGAAGGACACTCTAGGAAGCTGGGTTCTGGGCAAAGGACCTGGTCTCCATATTCATCATCTCTGATTTGTATGGTTTGTAGTCAAGCAGTTTAACTCGTGAAATATACCCCTCTCCTGGTCCCACATTCAAGATTCCCCCAATTTCCTGTATACTTCCCTGAGCAGCCTGCATCTGGATGGATCACAAAGGATGTGTTACGTGGTCACGTGGAACTTGGATGTGTCCCAGGATGGCAAAGTCAGGGTGGGCCACTGGGAGGCTCAGAGAAGCAGGAAATGGGATTCTGAGCTGTATCGGTGCGGCGGGCAGAGGAAGCTCCTGGGGGGACACACTGTGTAGAACAGGGAGTCCATCTTTGGACACCTGCCTGTGGCTTGCATCTCTTCCTTGCACCTGGAGACCTGAGACTTGGGCCCTGAGTACTCAGCTTACTCTCTTGTTGCTACTAGACTCCTTCCCCATTTCCCTACCACCCAGGAAGGTTTCTGTGCCTTCCTGGACCAGTCTGGCCTAATTATGATCAGGCTGAAGCTAGGGCTTGCAGGGAACTTGTATCACCTCATGGTGAGCTTAGAATGGGATCTGGAGGCGTTCCAGGCCCTCTGCCACCCCAGTGTTCCCACTCCTCCGCTGGCAGCCAGCTGGCCTCTGCATGGGCATCCCTAATGATGAGAAACTCTGGGGAACAACGTGACCTTCGAAGAAATGTCTTCCTTATGTTGATCCAAGTCTACCTAAATGAGCTTAATCCCTCGGCCCGCAGCTATTCCCTGACCCCGAGGCCCCTCTTCCCTGCTCACACCCGATGCTTCAGCGTCTCCACCGTCGGAGCTCCGTTTACACGTGTCCATGTTCATCCGAGCTGTCAGGAGCTGGTGCCAGTACCCCAGAAGCTTCTCCCATCCTTTTCTGTCCATTGAACCCTGTGAAATGGAGGGCCTAAAGAAAGCCTTTCCCATGAGGGTTTTGAGGGGCCCCATTAGGACTTGTCTTATGACAGAAGCACCCAATGGGCTAGAAACACGTTGGCTTCCTCTGTAAAGCTGGGGTTTGTCCTGGGCATTTTCTCAGGCCCGGGAGCAAGCCTGGGGCCACTGGCCACAGTGGACTGGACTAAGCCTAAGCAATCTTACCACGGCTGTTCCTCAGCATCTCCCATAGGAGACGTTCAAAACCCTTCCCTGTGGGCACCAGTACTGGGTCTCTTGCCAGTTTGTGGTTACTTACTTAGGCAGGAATGGGCTTCCCCTGGAGGGCAGAGGGCTCGGGAGAGGGATGAGGGGTGGGGAGGGGAGGTAGGACTGCCAGGGCCATGGCATGTCATTTCTGGGCAGGAGGATTTGTCAGGGAGCACCGTGTGCAAACATATGTGGGCACAGGAGGATCTGGGTGCGGGAGGGGGACCCCAAGATGGCAGGCTGGGGAAGAGCACCCTGCACTGGGACTTGGGAGGCCTGACTTCAGCCCCAGCTCAGACATAACTACCACAGAGCACCAGGACAAACCACCTACATTTTCCGGCCTCTGGGTCCTCATCTGTACAGTGAAAGCTGGACGATCTCTAAGCCTCATGTTGCTTCATTATTTGTATGATTGTTTAGTGTGATTCCATGAAGAACTGTATTTCCTCAGGAGCTAATAATTTGATATTTCATATTTTTATGATAATGGAGGTCTTTCTTCCTTTTCTTTCCTTCCTCCCACTTTCCTTTCTCTCCTTTCTCTTTCATTCTCCCATTCCCCCTGCCTCCCCTCTTGGAAGACCCCTAAGTCCCCTCTAAGAACAAAGGGCATTTGCTGCATGGTATTTGCCCTGAAAGCATTCACTTCACAGCTTATTATTGGAGATAACATTTGTCCACAAATAAAATGCCAAGCGTCATAGGCAAATGCCACAAGTCCAGTGGAGAGGGGAGTCTCATCCAGCAGGGAGATTAGCTCTCAGAGTTCAGATCTGTCCTGGGTGGCTGAGGTTGAGTACCACCCAACTGTCCAGCGAGGTAGGGTAGCAGGACCAGGGGGCAGAGACGGCCCATGTGAGCCTGGAGGCAGGCAAGGCCCCTGGGGTCTGGGAAAGGAGAGATAAAGGTGAGAGGGAGGAACACCAGGAGGAGAGTCCCAGCAGGGAACAGAATGCCCCAGACCGGGTGTTAGGGTAATACGGCAGCCATTTGGAAGGTGGGTTTTGAAGGTCAGCGCTTGTCGGCCCTGCTGCTCACTGCTTCCAGCCTGCTTCAAATGCTGCACATGGCAACAGAACACTCACGCTTATCTCAATAGGGGCTGGGGAAGGAGACCTCGGCCTGGGCTGCCCCGCTGTGGGACCCTGGGGCCATTGCAGCATTCAGTTCGCAAACACCTTCAGAAGCAAGATCAGAGGGCTGGCCAGGAGATGTCTGTGGCCCCAGCCAGCCAGCGGAGAGATTTTAGCAGGTGTGTAGGACCAGGCGTTACCATTGTGGGAACCGGCCCTGGAGAAGACCAATGCCCGTCCAGGTCTGACAGTGAGGGAGGCACCCTGCCCGCTGGGCTGAGCACTTGCCCCAGTGACTCTGAGCTCTGAGAGCCTCTGATGGCGGAGGCCTTCCTCACTGGTCCCTTGTGGGCAGATATTTGCTTTTCAAAAGACTGGTTTTCTTTGCAACTTGAGAGCTGGAGTTTCAGAAAGGAGTTCCATCTGACTCCAGCCCTAGCTTTGAGGAAGTACTCAGCACCCACAAGCCTGAACCTTCCGGCCCCTGGTCCCTGCTAGCTAGCTGTCTGTTACCATCCTCTCTGCCCCCACTGTCCTGGGGCCTCCCAGTAACCCCTCCCCTTCCCGAGGCCTGTCCTGCCCCCACTGTGAGGGAGAGTACTGTTGGGTCAATGAGCTGAGTGACAGCCGGGAACCTGACACCCTGAGAACCGGCCTGTGGAGGATGGGACATGCCAGACGGGCTTCCCTGGAGACCAGGACCGTTGGATTCCCACCCCACCCTCCCTGGGTCCCATATCCCGGGAGGAGCAGGGGAAATTTGGTCCTGGTTGGCTGGTGGGCCTGCGACAGGGACGCTGGGCCAGCCTTTTGGCGAAGGCAACCAACAGCAGAGGCGGTCATCACCGGGGAGGCCCAGGTGGGCAGTAGGCGGCCGCGGAGATGTCAGGTTGCTGCGGAGATGTCAGGTTGCCGCCCTCGTCCTTGCTCCACAGCGCGGCCTGTTTTTCGCTGTTTGTGTCAGGCGAGGGCATGGGGGCAGTTGCTCTGAGCCCTGGGCTGTTGAGAATGAAAGCCGCTTTACTTTGGGGCGACCACACTGATCTGGATTAGAAGACAGAGAGACATCCCTGCAGCTCAGGGGGCCGCCTGCTGTAGAGAAGCCCCCTGCAGCCCCCTGGCTCTCTGCCTTCATCACGGTCTCTGGCGTTCCGATTTCTTGGCCCGGCTCCTCTCTGCTCCTGCCCAGGCCCCACCTGGAGGCTCCTCTGCACCCCCTCGACGCCATTCCCCTCCTCCCCAGGCCAGAGGAAACCACAGAAGGGCCCGTGTGTCCTCTGGGCATCCTGGCCCTGTTTCTGTGCCATGCGCCCGCTCGGGGGTCCCCTCACTGCTACCTCTGCTTTATCAGATGCTGTTCCCTGACTCTGCCCTCTCCCTCCCATCGACAATTGGCTTTCAGGAAACACCTCGGTTCAAATCTCCTATGTAACCGAACCTTCCAGGGATTCGGGACCTCTATCACTGTTGTCTCCACCTACCTGCCGAAGTCCTGGGCCCGAGTCCTCTGTTCTCCCTGACCTTTCCCTCCAGTGAAGCCCTGTGCTTTCTTCCATCCTCCGATCCACTCACTCCAGCTTTCAGCCTGTTTGGGCTCCCTGCCCATGAGACACGAATCAACCACCAGTCCCAGGGCACTTGTAAAGCACCTCTTATGTCCTGTGTGTGCCAGGTGGGCATCAGGTGAGCCCCACCGTGCACACTTACCCTTCCACAAGCTGACCTGGGCCTCCCTCCCCAGCCCGCCCCACCTTCCTCCTGCCTTAGGCTTGAAGGTGCTGCACCCAGCCAGCTCTCGGTGGGGGATGTTAACAGTCAACATCGATTTCCTGAATTCTAAGATGCACACGTTTTCCTTCTCATTTCTGAAACAAATGTGTGCCTCACACTTGATGTGTTTCTTTAGTGTGTTATTATGTTTGTTTCTGGGAGATCCTTCCTTCTCCCCACTCCCTAAAAATGTTACTTAGCTCATGGTAAACCCTGCAATCGATGGCATTTCAGCCCCGGGGAAATAAATGGACAGTATAATCAGGGACATCTGGAGATTATTGTTTTTTTAGCCTCACTCCCGCCCCTCCCTCAGTCAATCCTCAGATCCTATGGGAATTATTTTTTCATAAACAATTCTAATGGGAAAAATTGTAGGCTATCTATCAATGGGGGGCCTTCGGGGATGTAAGTGTTGTTCAGATGTCACTCATCATTGGTTTGTCATGGGCCTAGATGTTCCACCCTTAGGACTTTGCTCCTGTGGTCTCAGAGACCAAAGAGAACAGTGATTATCTGCCACCTTCACAGGGCTGATGAGAGGTGGGGGTCCCTGCGTGGGTGTCTCCTGGCTTCAGCTCCCTTCCCAGCAGGGTGCCGAGATTGAGGACACTCTGGGCATGGAGACGACATGGGAGGGGAAACAAAGTCCCAAAATGGAAGTTAAAGGACCTTTGCGGATGATAGTTGCGGGGGAGGGGCGAAGGGAGGGGGGAGGGATTGAGCAGAAATGAAAAAGAACTTCTGGACACAGACAACAGTGTGGTGACTGCTGTGGGGAGCAGAGTATAAGGGGACTAAATGGTAATGGAAAAATACAATAAAGACAAAATTTAAAAACTTTAAATTAAAAGAACATTTAAAAAGAAACTTTACAGGTTGAAATTGCCTGGAACCTGATGGGACAAATAGATATGTTTGTTCACTTTTCTCTTGCTGCCCGTTCTGGAGAGAGGGCACCTCTTCTCACTTTCCAGGGCACAGGTTACAGGACAGTGGCCACCTCTCCCAGCTCGGGTCCTCTTTCTAAAGGGCCTCCCCACAAACCGGAAGGCTCTGCCTTGCAGGGGGCACCCTGTGGCAGGAGGGCCTTGTGGGGGAGATGCCCCTGCTTTTCCTGGTGGTGAGAGGCAGTCCACCAATGCCCCGGGGGAGGACGCCACTGGCCGGCCTCGCCTGACCTGTCTCTGCCAAGCCACAGCTTTAACGCCCAGAACCCACCTTGCCACTCCCCTTCCCCTTTAATTTCAGTCCAGTTTGACTTGAACCAGCCTCAGTGCCTCCATCCCTGTGAGCCGCTGTTTTCCGCTCAGTCGCTCCAACAGTCAGTCAGCCAGGTCTTCACTGAATGCCAGCTCCAAGGGGGGCATGACGCTCAGCCAGCGGGGGTGGGGGGGAAGTGTGAAGCAGCAGCTCAAGGCAGCCACTGCCAGCTGCCCCATGAGTGGCACAGACAAGGTGTCCTGCAGGAGCTCGGAGGGGAAAGGCGTCCCCCAGGGTTGGTGTGCAGGAAAGGCATTTCCAGAAGAGTTCAGAGGCAACCTTTACGGATGGGGACAGTAGCTGGCGAGACATGAGCAAAGACCCTTGTGGGAATGAGCATGCACGCCTGCAGATTTCAGGGGACCGACATGGACGGCCGGGGGTCTTGGTAGGTTAGTGGGGATCGGGGGATGGAGCCTTGCTATGAGGCTAGGGGCGTGCCTCTCACCTACTCGCTTAGGCCACAGCTCCTGGACTCATGGAAGCCACAATTCACCAGGCTGAGGGGCCCTACTTATCCAGGATGCTTATGGGAATTAAGGTTCTAGAGAATTCTTTTCTGGCTCACTTGAGGGCAGTCGGAAACTATCTTTATTTTGTTTTGCACATATTTATTTTTAAAGCATTAAAAAAAATCTCTCAACAACATGCATGTCACCTACAAAGTTGAATAGCACCCACATCAGACATTTAGCGAAAAGTGACTGCCTGCCCCTTGACCCCCCACCACAGTCCTATCCTTTGAAGCCGGGCATGTCCAGCTCTCCTCGAGGCCTGCCTTCCTGACAGAGAAGTTACTAAGTACATTTCTAAACAAATTGTTATACTGTTTGTTGATTTTCCAATTTCGACATCTTCTTTCCGCTATTTTCTTCTTATTATGGAAGAAATGCCTTTTTCTGTTCTTCTGTTTATTAGTGTTTGTTTTATTATTAATAATAAATACTGTTGACTGATGAGCCAAGTAGTGCATAATAGTTATACTTTCTTGCTCAACTTTTTGTCTTTCTAGAGGTTACAATTACCTCATTTTGTGGGGACGGGGGGATTGTCTTGCTTTCTGTAACATTTTTACAAATTCTTACCAAATTCTCTGTCAAGTTGTAAAAGTCCTCCAAATACTATTTTCATGTGGCCAAATCCACGGGCAATCCTCTCGTTTCCATCTCCCCACCATACCCCCTCGGAGCGCCAGCCCCCCTGCTCCCCTGGAAATGCTTGCTGGGGCCCCTGCTGTGCATGCGGGAGACCCTGCCTCTTTTCAAGGCCACCCCCATCCCCTAATTTCTTTATTCCTCTCTCTGGGTTTCTCTGAGAAAGGGTGTCGAGAAGGTTGATGTTTTTCAGACCCTGCATGTTTGAAAATGGCTTTAATTCTATTCCCACTCTTGATTCAGCTTGATTCATCGTTTGCTGAGCACAGAATTCTAGATTAAAAATCCCCCCCCACCCCGCCCCCAGGATCTTGAACGCAGTTGCTCTACTGTTTTCAAGCTTCCAACGTTGCTCTCGAAAAATCTCTTGCAATTCTGCTTCCTGACCCTTTGTGTGGCCCCTGTTTGCTTTTTCTCTCTGGAAGGTGCTAGAATCATCTCTTTGCCCCCATTGTTTGGACATTTCATGGTCAGATGCCTAGGTGTGGGGTTCTTCCCCCATCTGTTTTCCTAGCACTCAGGTGCCTCTTCTGTCTAGAAACTCAGACTCTCAGTTCCGGGAAATATTTTTTGGCAATTTTTTTCACAGTTGTCTCCTCTGTTCTTTCTCTCTCACTGGTCAGTGTGGCATTTCTGACCATACCCTCCACCGTTTGTCTCCTTTTTCTCCTAGTTCCGATCGCCTCATTCTGCTTCCTGGGAAATCTCCCCAGTGTTTCTTCTGTCGAATTTCAGACTTCACTCTTGTATTTTTAATTTCCAAGAGCTCTCTCTCTCTCGTTTTTACATCGCTCCTTTTAAAAAGAACTTCTGGTTTTTTTCATGGATCCAGCATCTTATTTCTCTGAAGAGTTTAATGAGTGTTTTAAAGTCTATTTTTTTTCCTGGTTCTTGCATTATCTCAGTTCCCCTGAGTTCCTTTCCTTTCCTTTCTTTTCTTTCTTCTTTTAAAAAATATTTGTATATTCTCTCTCTCTTTTCACTTTGTAATCCTGTTCAAGAGACTGGTCACCATTGGGTTGTATGCTCATATTGAAGAATAGGTCACTAAAACCTTCCAGAGCTTGTGTGTATGCATTTTTCAACCTACAGGCTTCATTATAGGGTGGCCAGCTGGGGACCCAGCCATTTTCTTGGGGTACTCCCAATCAGAAGTATCTTTAGAGCTCTTTCTGGGGCCAGTTTACAGTCCTGGGCTATGGTGGGTATGGGGAAAGGGCACCTGGGTAACAGTTCTTTCAGAACCAAGTGGCAGAAGGGGGCAGGGGTCTCTAAAGACCCATTCGATATGCTCCCCTAACCCCACCGTTTGAGCACGGAGCTGTGCCCTCCCCTCTTCTATGGTGCCCTTCTGTCTCCATTTCCCCACACACTGCTGGGGTGAGGGGAGAGGCCCCAGGCAGACGTGCTCCTCATACAGATTCAAATCGCCTCCCTGTCCTCAGCTCCACAGTAGCCACCGCCTCCCACTCCTGACCCTTCCAGCACGTGTGGCAAGATCAGTCGCCGTTCTTGTTGACTGTCCATCCCCTCGGTGGGAGCTTGGTTTCTGATTTCTCAGCTCTGCTAATTCCTCCATCTGCTTTCCACCTTCCAGACATCTGTTGACATCTGTTGCCTGCTGATGTCACCTCTCCTGTTCTCTCTGTCCTGGTCTGTTTATCTGCTCTCTATTCCTTTGGTCTCCTTTTAGCAGGGCTTGGGAGGGAGCTGCACCTGCTGTGGTTAGCAGGCAGCCTCTGCAAACCTTCCTGAGGGGCCGTGTCCTCGTCCTGGCATCCTGGGAGACTCCAGGGCCAACGGCTACATCTTTGCTTATCACCAAAGTCAATTTTATTTAGAAAAGTAATGGAGACTTGATTAAATGTTGGCTGTGCCCAACATATTCCTAGAAATGGTTGCTTTTAAATAAATTATAACACATTGTTAAATTATTATTTATGTGGTTAGGTTTTGTTTTCCTCTTGAAACTGCATGGAAAACAACTTCTGGTTGTTTTCTCTCTGGAAATGAGGGTTCCCTAGGGGCTAGGTCCCAGGTAAGTGAGGCTTTGGTGAAGTTCAGAGCTTGGCTAGGCTGGGTGCAGGGTCCTCTATGCGGCATCTATTAGAAGAAGTAGAGAGGTCATGAGGTTGCCTGGGAGGAGTCTAATTCAAGAAAGCCAATCAGCCTCAGGGACTTTAAAACTCCTTTAACAAGTGTGTTAATTTGAAAAACGATGCTTGTCTATTCACTAAAGAAAGCACCCATATCTCCTCCAACACATAAAGCACAGGGCCCTGGCTTGGCAGCATTAAAGATGACCATATGGATATAAAAGTGATGAGATTGCTGTGTTTTAATGAAGGTCTTCAATTTCACCAGCTGCAGGGTGTTCTCCAGGAGGGTGGTCACACGGGGTCTGTGGGGGAGGGGTGCAATGCTGGTCTTCAAGGAGTCTTCTTTCTGCCCTTGCTTCTCCAGGTGCACCCTTTCAAAGGTCTCAGCATCCTCACGCTACCTCCTGCCGCCACTTCCACCTGGGCCCGCCGCAGCCGCAGCAGCTCACGCCCGACTTCCCCCTGGCCCACCCCGTGCAGTCGCAGCCGGGCCTCAGCGCCCACATGGCCCCGGCCCACCAGCACAGCGGCGCCCTGCACCAGTCGCTGACCCCGCTGCCCACCCTGCAGTTCCAGGACGTCACAGGTCCCTCCTTCCTACCTCAGGCCCTGCACCAGCAATACCTCCTGCAGCAGCAGCTCCTGGAAGCCCAGCACCGCAGGCTGGTCTCGCACCCCAGGTGGGTGTTTTCTAGGGCCGGCCGGGGCGGGGCCTCGGTCACTAAGTGGGTCTGCGCAGAGGCAGCTTTTGCTCCAGTTGGGGGAAATTCATTTCAAGTAGTGAGCGCTACCTGGATTCCAGACGGGGTCCCTCCGTAGCTACTGTGTGTCCCTGACCCGTTGCCCAGGTGCAGGGACAGGAGCCGGGTAATTGGTGGTCAGTGGTGCTTACGGTGATATTTCGCACCTTGTGGAATATTTGACTGAGGACCCTTTAGGTCCCCACTAGCTTCCTGATCACTTGGCTCTAAAACCCGAGATCCTTAAGGAATACCAAAGGTCATGGCCTGCTCAGCCCTGCCTCTAAAAGCCCCTGGTCTGGTTGGAGAGATCAGCTATGAAACAAATGGAGAATAAAGTTAGGCAACACTAATCAAAGGGTCCGAGCGAGCAGGGGTGGGTGAGGGCGGGGTGGTCCCTGGCAAATCACTTCCCCTCAGGAGCCTCCACCGTTGACAGAAAGGGTGGAACCAGCACCTAGCGGTGCTCCAGCTTCTGTGTTTACGGTTATGACCTGATGTTTGCTCTGTTAAAAAATAAAAGAGAAATTTAAAAAATTACCAATTCATTTACAAATAACAACAATAAACACCCATAAAATATTTTTGAGAGATAGTTATATATTAATGTGGTAAGAAGAGGGACTGCCCCCCAACCAAATTTGCAAATCTCTTTAATGCCTGGCGTAATAGAAGACAGCTGTGTTCTCGTGTCTGCTTCTGTTGCAGAATCACATGTCACAAATGTTCACTTGTGAGAGAAAGAAAAAGTAAAGAACCTCACAGTGTTATTATAAAAGTAGTTTCGAGCTCACAAACCCTAGGAAGAGACTCCCAGGGGTGCTGGGAGCCCACTTGGAGAACCTCGGGCCTAGATGATGTCTAAGGCTATAAGCATCCACAACTATAGGGGTTGGGTGCCTGGGACAGAAGGGGAGTGAGGTAGGTGAGTGTTGGAGGGAAGAGAGGTCACCATGACTGGAGTGTTCAGGGAGGGCTTCTGGCAAGAGGTGGCTTTGACCTGCACTGCGAAAGCTGAGACGAGGATGAAGGAGATAAGGGCGTGGTGGGAACAGAAGATGCGCAGAGCTGGGAGAGCCTGCAGGAGGCAGATCTGAGTGAGTGTCTTGAAGACAGCCAAGCAAGGACAAAGGGAGTAAGAGAAGGAGCAGAGGAGACAGAGAGCCTGGGTGCACAGGTGGCCTGCTGCAGACAGACCCAGGAAGATGCCTCAGTCCAGTGGGCAGCCAGACAGAGCAGGAATGTCTGAGTTATTGGCTGCTGAGCAGCTGGCAAACCTTCTCAGAGTTTGGGAAGAAGGGCAAAGCCCACAGCTCTGGAGGCTGGCTGGGGCTGCTCAGAGGTCCTGGGACCTGGGCGGGCCCTGGGCAGCCCTGACGCCATGGACTCTCCTTCCCTTCTGGTGCAGGCGGAGTCAGGAGCGCGTGTCTGTCCACCCCCACCGACTCCACCCCAGCTTCGACTTTGGCCACCAACTCCAGACACCTCAGCCCAGGTATTTGGCTGAGGGCACTGACTGGTGAGTTTTGGGGGTCTCTGGGGGAGGAAGGGAGGGTGGAGGACCTTGTCTGATCCATGGAGTTCATGTGTTCTTTACCTGAATAATGCAGGAGGCCTGGTCTTCAAGCCCCAGACTTTGCTCCTGTCCTCAATCACCCTCAGGGCCAGATGGCCCCCAGCGCGCCTGGTTCTGGCAGTTAGCTCAGATGTGGCTGGGTGCCCATGTGCCCAACTGGGGCTCAGCTCTTATGCTCGGGAGGTGGGGGCAGAGATACAAAACATTTTCTAAGCTCAGTGAGGGCTTAAGTGGTTCTTGGGAGGAGGGCAGAAAGGAACCAGTGGTTCTTGGGAGGAGGGCAGAAAGGAGAGTCTCAGGAGCTAGGATAGCCAAGGAAAGCTTCCTGGAGAGGGTGAACCTCAAGGAATCCACAGGGAACAGCCAGGGCATGCCAGCAAGGAGACACCAGGCAGGTTAGAGGCAAGGACTCAGGAGAGAAGGTGGAGAGAGAGGGTGAGGGTGATGAAGGCACTGAGCCCCTGTGAGGTCTTCTTTGCAATCCCCTGCACTTGGGACAGAGGTCTTTGTCACCCTGGGAGGGAGTGTTGCTTGGTTTTGGATCCCTGGTTGCACCAGACTCTGATTGCAGCTCAGGAGAGGGCTGATCTAAACGCGGGTTGGATCTCAACACACAAACACTTGAAGAAGGTGTGCAGTTCCCTGGGGTAGTTAGAGGTAAAGGGCATTCTGTCTGTAACTTATTTTCAAATAGTTCAGGGAAAAAAATCTATGGATGTGTGTGTGTGTGTGTGTGTATGGGGGTCAGAGAGAAGGAGGGAGGGAGAGAGAGAGAAATAGAAATGCAGTAAAATAGTAAAATGTTAATGCTAGGGGAATCTGGGTAAAGGCTATCCAGGAATTCTTTGTGCTGTTCTTGCAACTTTGAGGTCAAAAACTTTTTTTAAAGAATGTAGAAACAAATATACAAACCCCCAGAAGAACCTCTGGGAAGAACGGACTATTAAACAAAGTGGACGTGCGGCTGCGTCATTTCTCAGCCATTTAGTCACACAGACTGGCTTAGTCAAGGGCTCCCTGGGGAGTAGCCCAGGACTGGACACCTCGGAATGATTCACAAGGATAGTGCTGGTTGACTGAAGGCGGACGGCGCTTCCAAGTGCAGGAAATAGTTGTTTTAACATGTTCTGTTGTCCCCAGCCCCTGCTGGTTCTCAGGTACACGCTGTTAAATTGAACACTCCCTTTAAAGATAGATTGCATGGCGCCGACTTCAGCCCAGGCTTTTTCTAATTAGCAGATTCAAATCAGGAAGATTTAATTGCAGTTCGGATTGAATTCTGTCCCTCAGCATCAAGTCAATCCAATTTAATTCAATCCAGTCCACATGGAGCACCCAGGGCCCTTGCACACGGCTGAGCGATCTGAACAAACACATGGGGTCCAACGTGACAAGTGGGACTGGACAGGTGACACAGGTGAGAACTGTCCTGGAGAGATGTCAGGAGGAGCAGTGCAGGCATTGGCCTTGGCCTTGGCCACTTTCTTTATTTAGCCAAACCCTCGCCCTTCCCACTTATTTCAGCCACTCTGCATTCCTGACCCCTGCTTGTCTAACTTGAGGACTAAGGCCCTTGAGGCTGGCCTGAGCCCCAGCAGGGAATGCTGGGTGACCCCTGTCCTGATGCCACCTGAGCCCACCCACTCCTGGGCCCTTTCTCCCTGTTCTGTCCCCACTTCTCAAGTAGGGAGCCTTTTCCAGAGGAGGAGGTGACAATTTCTCCTCCTTTGTAATTAGCTCTGCTCCAGCAAGGGCCGGCCTCCTGTGAAAAGGGGCCTTTTGTAATTGTGATCACGCCAATGGCATCCTGCCCCTCTTTTCCAGGGAGGCCTCTTCTGCCAGCAGAAGCACAGTCTGGACATGAGATGGCAGGAAATGGATTATAGGAGGCTCTAGTCTGCCCCTCTGCGAGGAGGAGCCATGGGAGGGAGGAGGTGGGGAAGGGGTGTTTGCAACACCCCCGCCCCTTTCCTTTAGAGAACCACTAGGAACCACTGAATTCTGCTTTAAATCATTCCAGGAATTGAGACACTGCAACTGCCCTTGTCCAGCCCCAGGCCTTTTCCCCACGCAGTTTCTCTCAACCAGAATGCGTGTCCTCTCTCCCAATAACCTAACCCTGACCTTGAGCTACCACTCCAGTGTCTCCCTCCTCCTCATGCTCCCTCTATGACTTAGTCCTGGCTTTCCAGTTCCAACTCTGACCCCAGCGCAGATGGCACCCTGTTCTACCACCCTACCCTAGCCCTGCCCAGGCGAACCTCTCTAGGCACCTGGAACCTGGGCAGGAGGGTGGGCGGAGGGCAGGAACCTCCTCCTGTCCTTCCCCTGCAGGCAGCTCTGCCTCAGCAAAGCCCCGTCGCTCAAACTTTTGGAGTGAGCATGATGCGAAGGACATAAGGGTCCATGGAGAAAGCAGACTGCTCCACGTGCCAAAGCCATTGACAGCAGAAGACAAAGTTCAGTTTGATATTTAGACACAACTGATAAAAGTTGTGCTTTGAGACAATGTCCACGAGAAACCTCCAGGGCACCTTTCTGGGTAACTCGGAGGCTTCAGGCCTTTGGGGTATTCGTATGACCCCTTTCAGAACTCAGCCAGGTTCTCACGGGCTGATTGCCACAGCAGGAAGGTGGCAGGCACTGCTTCTCCAGGGGCTGATGTCTGCTCAGGCAAGTCCCCCCCGCCCCAGGCTCCTTTGGGGTCCGAGCAGCACCCCATGTTCAGGGATCCTGGGTTTGGAAGGAATTTTCTGATGAGATGGTAAGAGGGAATCCCAGAGCCCACCCGGGCCCAACCCAGGCAGATTATCCCTCTCCTCTGAAGGCCGAGGTGCCTTTTGCTTCTCCAGCCAGCTTTCTGGGAGTCGGGCAACTCTGTTTCCAGTTCGTAGGACTTCGCTTTGGTAGAATTCTCTGAGTGTCTCTTTGCTGCTCTGAACCTGCTGGGTTCCCCGAGACTGCTGGGTAAACAAACGCCAAGGTCAGAGCTTCAGCCACGCAAGGGTGCCCGTGGAACTCCTTCACCGAGGCAGGTCATGGCAGAGCCCCAGCCAGGCTCAGAAACCCCGGTGGCCCTGACTGGCTAGCCCACAGCCGTGGGTGAGGCACTGCTCTTTGCAGGCTTTGGGTGGATCTGAAGAAACAGGGGCTGGACCAGTGAATTTCTAAGTTTGTTTCTAACTGGCTCTAAGAGTTTAACTCCTTTTTCAGAGGACATACCCATTAGGGGTTATTCCAGGGATCCAGGCTACTGTATGTAGAAAATATAGGAATATGTACAGTATAGTATGTATTTATCATGGCTGAAGCAGAAATTCATATATATATTCATATATATATGTGTGTATATATATATATATATATATATTTTTTTTTTTTTAAGAAATCTGGTATGTTTTTCTGTAGTTCCCCTTGCCTGGATCTTGCTGGTCATGCTCTACTGCTGCCACTTACGATGTTGCCCAGTTTCCCGCGTTCTCTATACATTGGCATGCATATCAAGGCTTGAGCAGGTTGAAGTTGGGCTCTTATTTTTTTTGGCAAAAATACTTAGAAGTGTTTTTTCCAGCAGGAAGCTGGGTAGCTCTCCTTTTGAGATGTTAGTAGCAATCAATGATCTTTGCCTGCAAGATCCTTTATTTCTTTAGGGTATTCAAAAAAGGAGACAGAAAATTCAATCATTCCTTATTCATTTATCAGCTAGAAAATTTTTATAAAGAGAAATTTGCCTTCATCAACTACTTGGTTACCCTGAAGTACAGTTAACAGAAGAAAGGCAAGATAAATGCTTGTTTTTCTCTGTTTATTTACTAGTTTTCACAATGAGGAGTTGGTTCCCTAGCATCCTTCAAAGGGACTGACTTTCTGTAGCGTCATTTCACGTTCGTGGATTGGCACCTCTTCGTTGTGTTTCGATCCGTTGGAGTTGTGCTCGTGGACGTGCCGAGTGTCCAGCGCTGGCCGGCTGCAGCCCCTTCAGGGTGGTTTTGACCTGGCCCTGGTAGTGTTTGACAACTGTCTTGCTTTCAGATATGACAAAATGCTTTATTCAGTCTCATTTTGCACATTTCATGCTCCAGATCTGAAATGAGCCCTTTTCCCAAGGAGCCCTGGTTCCTTTTCAGTTGCGTTAATTGATCAATTTTTAAGTGAAATAAATTTTCCTATCCTTTTAGGAAAGAGGTGGGTGGTGTGCTCTAGGATGACTCATCCGGCCTCATAGCTGTTGAGGTCCCTGTTCTCTTGTTTCCTCCAGTGGTCGAAGCGTGGCCTCTGCTGCCCCCTCCACTTTATTTGGTCCTTATCTTGGCCCCAAATCCCTGACCAGCTCTATTTGGATTTTTTCTTTTGGAATTTCTCTTAGGGTGGGAGGTGGGGGTGCTGTGTCTTGGGAGGGTGCTTAGGTGCACTAGTTTCAAGAAGTTGTATGAGGTCTTGACTGTTCTGGCTTCTTCAGACCCTGCAGAACGTTTTCTTCTCCGAGTCTCATTTCTGTTTGTATAAAGAGAGGGGACAGGCAAGCTGATGTCCAGTTCCTTGCAGCTCTGGCAGGTTGTGACTCTGGTTCTCCACCATGGGCTTGATGCCTGAGGTCCCTTCTGTAACCTGATGGCCGAGTCACCCACCTGTGGCTCCTGTGGCCATGTCCCTGCAGGGATCTCAGTGTGGACGCCGGCTTGAGTCCTGCTCAGTTCCAGGTGCGGCCCATCCCTCAGCACTATCAGCATTACCTAGCGACGCCTCGAATGCACCACTTCCCCAGAAACTCCTCGTCCACGCAGATGGTGAGTGGGGGCCTCTGCCAGGGAGCGGACGCCCTGTTGCCTGTCAGGGGCCATGTGGGCTGGGACCTGTGACTTGCCTGTGTGCTGCTCCCTACATCCTGCCCCCCCATGTCCTCCTCTGTGGCCCTCCTCCTTGTGTGCCCTGCTTGTCGTGTCCTGGGTTCTGCTTCCTGGGGCCCACCCATCTCACAGGACTGGTGTGAAGAACGAAAGAGACCCTGGGGTGCCCCATGGCCTGGCCTGCTGAGCCAGTCTGCTTTCTGCAGGGGATCGGGCCTCTCTCTCTGTAGATGTTGATGCTGCAGAAGGATCTGGTCAGGTTTGGGCTGTTGTGAGCTGCGTGGAATGAAGGTGAAGATGTTCCATTAAAGTAGCAAAAGACCAAAAACCTTATCCCCGGGCAGCTTCTTCCTGTAGCTGCCCCCAAACGTAATTTCAGCCTGCTGGCCCTTGCTTCTGCCCTCACCTTGTTCTGTGTAAAATGAGGGGCCCCTCAGTCTTGTTCTGTGTAAAATGAGGGGCGTGGGCGAGTGATCTCGGCAGTCCCATGGGCTCTGAGGTCCTATGGTTCCTGTTATGAAGCACCATTTCCTGAGAATAAAAGCTAATGTTTCTTGAGCACTTACTACATACCAGGTACTTTATACAAATTATTTCATTTAAACCTCTCAATAACCCCTCACAGAAGGGTAATGCCCCTAGTTTACAGGTTGGCAAACTGAGGCATAGAGAGATTAAGTAACAGGCCAGGGTCACGCAGAGAGTGAGATGAGGACCTAGGTTGGACACCTGGCTGTCCAACTCATACCTGGGTCAGGGCGAGGTGAGAGAGGCAGCGCCAGGCAAGGACAGGGGAAGATCTTGTCTTTATTTAAAACACTGGCCTTTTGTTCATTATAGATTTTTACATTAATCTTTTTTTTTTAAGTCTGCTGTTTTTTTTTAAGTTATACACAGATATTTTTTAAAGATTTTATTTATTTATTTTTAGAGGGAGGAGAAGGGAGGGAGAAAGAGCAGTGTATGGTTGCCTCTCACATGGCCCTTACTGGGGACCTGGCCTGCAACCCAGGCATGTGCCCCAACTGGGAATCGAACCGGGACCTTTTGGTTCCCAGCCCGTGCTCAATCCACTGAGCTACACCAGCTGGGTACATTAATCTTGATTTTAAAAAAAATATTTCATTAAAACAGTTTGTTTTAGTCACTGAGTCTTTTGGTGCCCCTTAAATGCTGTGCCCTCACGTACCCCCCATCCCTGGTCGGGCAGGGCAGAGTCGAGGGGAAGGCAACTCACCGGCCCCCCAGCTGCCTGGGCTTGAAATCGTGGTCCTGCCGTTGGATTGCATAACTTGGACCCCTTACTTAATGCTTGTGTCTCATTTGCCCTCTCAGTGAAACGGGGATAGTGACTGCACCCACAGTGCAAGTCAGATGAGGTCGTCAAATTTGTTAGTTATGGGAAGGGCTGAGAACTGTGCCTGGCATGAACCAGTGCCCCGCCAGGTGAGGTGTTACTTTGCTGACTTAGATATTCTTTCCAGGCCTGGTCCAGTGCATGCCTGATTCTTGGAAATGGCACTTCTGCCTCAGTTTCTCAGGGTGTGCAGACTGGAGGGTATGGGCGGAGGAGTCGAACACTGGGCTCATGGAGCCTTGAATCCTATCAGAGGCATTTTCTCCCCTGCAGGTCGTCCATGAAATCCGAAACTACCCTTACCCTCAGCTTCACTTCCTTGCTCTCCAGGGACTGAACCCCAGCAGACACACCTCTGCCGTGCGGGAGAGCTATGAGGTACGCTTCCCCCCTCCGCCTGGGAGTCGATCCTCCTTCCAGCCTGGCTGCAGCGGGGTTGGCGGAGAAGCCATTATCATGTGTCATTGCCATTCATTGTGTCCTCTCGCCCATTCCCCTGCTGGTGGTAGGGCATGGGTGGGGTAGGAGGAGCCTCGGGACTGGGAGGGAGAGGGAGAAAAAGAAAGAGTAGAGATAGTTCTGTCTTCCAGACAAGTTCTTCCCAATGGCTGTGTGAGTGTGTCCTGCTAATGTCTTTCGGGGCCTCTCCCCCTTGCCACACGTGTCTGTACGCCTTTGCACGGGAGTGCTCACGTCCACATTCTTCTCTCTGCAGGAGCTGCTGCAGCTCGAGGACAGGCTGGGAAATGTGACTCGGGGGGCCGTACAGAACACCATCGAGAGGTTCACCTTCCCCCACAAGTACAAGAAGGTGAGTCGCCCAGCTGGCCAGCCTGGGTTTGACTCCCAGTCAGGGCACATACCTAGGGTTGCAAGTTCAATCCCCAGCTGGGGCATGTGCAGAAGGCAACCGATTGATATTTCTCTCCCCCATCTTTCTCTCTCTTTCTCACTTTCTCTCATTCTCTCCTGTCCCCCTTTTCTCTTTCTATAAAAGCAATAAGCATACCCTCAGGTAAGGATTTAAAAAGTGATGAGAATAAAGGGAGAATTTGGGGAATAAAGTATTATAAAAAAGCAATAAGAATAATTAAAAATGAGAGATGATAAAGTTTAGGACCCACATAAAATGTAAAAAAACTTTAAAAATTCAAACTGAGAGTAAAATAATATGACAAAAAAGGATATTTTAAAATAGTAATGATATAAGAATAAAAAATACAGAAAAGTATATGATCAAATAGAAAAATATAAAAAGAATAAGAATTAGGAAAAGGCATGAAAACAACATAAGATTGAAATCAATAGCATCAAAGTGAAAGGAATGTTAATGAAAATAAGAAAGTAAGGGCAAAGGGGTAAAATAAATATTAAATTCTGAAAAAAGTTAAAGTTAAAATGAAAGTTACATAGATAATGAAAAAAAAAGACAAAACCCAGCAAACCTAAAAGATTAAAACTACAAAATAAGAAACAGAGTAAGTTTTGAAAAGAGAGAATGGTTTAAAGAAATATAGATTAGATGTGGTAAAATAAGGTATGACTATTAAGTTAAAATTATTCATTATAAAAAGGAAATCATAAATAATGGTGGAAACATAGAAAATAAGCAAGTAGTTGGTTGAGTTTTAATGGTATCTACTACTGAACTTCTCTTTCATCACAGGGCTAATTAAAAAAGGGGCAGTGTCCCAGCAAACACAGCTGGGCTCTGAGGCAGGCAGATAGATCACATGATGTCATTCATACTCAAACCATGACAAGTATATGGGAGTAGGAATGTAATTCTGATTTTCTGGATTCTGGATAAGGGGAAGGTACTGCAGTCACCTGCTGTGGTTTGCAGCGGGGTGTAGGGGTACAGGGAGGCTTAGAGCAAAAGGTATGGATATTATTGTACATTCCGACTAAGAAACTCCAGAGCTTAGGACCAGGGACCAGAGTGGGGAGACGTGGCATCTAGGCCTGGCCCCAAGGTCACAGTCATTCTCTGGGTGGTCTTCACCTTGAGACTCACCAGACTTTGCTCTTGGCAAAATGATCTTTAAGTCTGCGTATCCCTGGAGAGGGTAACAGAAGGGCTAGTTTTCTTCTCATGGGTATTGTCAGACTGTTTCCTATCACAGCATGGAGATGGGAACGGGAAAGGTAGGTGAGTTTCCCTCACTGATTACATTGCTTTCTCTCCAGGATATTTATTAAGCACCAGTGATGTCCTTGTACTTGGCCAAGGGTGGGGTGATAGCGGAAGAAGAGTGAGCCACAGTCCATGCCATCTGAGAACTTGGAACTTCCCACAGAGTGGTTAACTATTTTCAAATAATTATCATAGCATTTAAAAAAGGACAGTTAAAGTCGATAAAGTATAAACAGCATGCCTGCAAGATGATTAATTTCATGTTGGAACTACTACCCATCTTAAAGGAACTTCCTGGATAGGAAGAGAAATCCAGCAATATAAAGTAACATTATGGTACAAATTACAGATGTTAATGCCAGGTTGAGGGTTTTTGCCTTTATCTAGTAATGCATAAAGAAAATGCATAGACACTAGTAATAGTGGAATGAAAGAAGGGAAGGAGAACGGATGCATGGATGAGTGAAGCATGCTGGGCCTGAAAGTGGAGGAGAAGCTGGGAGGTGGGATCTAGGTTGGAAAGGGTGTGAGGAGGAGTGGACAGAACAAAGGGAACAGAAAAAGTGAAGCTGTTGATGCACAGCCATCGTTTTGCAAAGGATTGATTCATTGGTGCCCAATTCCTCTCAACACTCTATGCTCCTAGGACGGTATGCAGTTTATGCCGGGGACATGAGTTGCTTGGAACAACAATAACAAAGTTCACTTGGCTTTAACCCTCTCTATCCTGCAGCAAGGAGGAAAGACTGGGGAGGAGGCAGGGAGAAGGGTCTGGGGAGAGCATAGAAGCCTGGGTATTACTTAGGAACTTAAAAGAGACTGCCTTACGGCAGACTGTGGGAGGAGGTGGGGAAGAGGCGGCTAGGGCGGGAAAGGCTGTGGGTGAAAGACAGTGACCACCAGGCGAGCCTGCTTCAGGTAACGAATGCTCCTCCTTTGCTTCTCGTAGAGAAGACCCCAGGATGGCAAGGGCAAGAAGGAGGAGGGGGAGGAGTCAGACACAGATGAGAAATGCACAATTTGTCTGTCTATGCTGGAAGATGGAGAAGATGTAAGGTAGGAGGCCAGCCTCTTGGATTCCCTCTCCCTTCCCTCGTGGGTATTGGTGATCACGTGGTGTTGCTTGTGCATGTGTGAGTGTGTGCGCCTGTGTGTGCCAAGTGTGTCATAGTGTGCTTCCTGGTTGTTCTAGGAAGGTGGGATGTGGAATGTTCTAGATGTGTGGTGTCTATGGGTGTGGGCTCACAGATACTAAGTTTAAGAGAACGGCTTGCTATTTGGCCTGGCTTTGTTTCAGGCTGAACTGAAAGGGCCTCACGGAGAAGGAGGACTTGGGGGCCTCCCTTCCTGTCATGACTTCCCAGCCCAGCCACAGACTCACTTCATGGCAGAGCGCCCCCAGCAGGCCTGGGTGTGAGTCTTCTGGTCCCTTGAGTAGCCAATGCCCCTAAGTTCCTGGCGCAGCCCCGGGCCCCTTCCCCTCAGCCTTTCCTCTGACTCTCTCCTTCTCTTCTAGGCGCCTACCGTGTATGCATCTCTTTCACCAACTGTGTGTGGACCAGTGGCTCGCCATGAGCAAGAAATGCCCCATCTGCCGGGTGGACATTGAGACACAACTGGGAGCTGACAGCTGAGGGAGGAATTAGCCAGTGGACACCCCATTTTCCTTCACCAGGTCCCCCCACGGCCATAGCCCTTGCAGCCAAACTTTGCCTTCTGAGCCATTTGACGTAGAGGAAAATCCTGCAAGCACATTCTGTGGAAAGAGGAGTTGGTGGTATCAGTGTTTGAGGGAAAGGAAGGGTCGGGGAGGGCCCACCCATCCGGAATGGTGACTGTCCCCATCTGCCTTGCTGCGCAGGAGGGAGGGAGCTGGCCGTGCCCGGAGCAGGGGTGGGAAGGGGGGGCCCACACTGCTGAGAATCTAGACGTGATCCTAAGGTCCTAGCTCATAGACCGGCCCCTCAATCCTGTCCTTTGAAGGATTGTATATATACCTCTCGGCCACGTAGAAACCATGTAGGGGTCTCTAGCTATTTCTGTGGATGGCAGCCGGAGCATGTTAGCTTAAGAAAAATGTCGTGTGTGGTGCTCTAGTCATCTTGTGGTGGTCATGTCGCTATTACCGAATTCGCACCAAATATTTCTCATTGAGTTTCTTGTTTTGGTGCCTGACTGAACCAACCAACGACAGCCCAAATCTTCCCGTCTTTATGAGAGAAAAGGGAAAAGGAATCAAAACTGAAAGAAAAAAAAAAGCCAAATCCTGTTTACGATGAAAAAAGGATGATTTTTTTCACCCAAGTTGGGAGGCGGGAGGGGGGGTCCTTGTTTCGTTTTCTGTTTTGGTTTTTCCCTTTGCTTTCGTTTTTCTCATGTTTACAATGCACGGAGCATGGAAGGGGGCATCTGGGAGAGGCAAGGACTGGAGAAGGAGCAGGACGGGTCTTAGATGGGCCTCCGAAGGGCTCAGCTGGGCTTGGGAAGGTGGAGTTTGAGTAGGTAAGAGGAGAATTCTGTCTCAAAAGAGGGCTCACTAGTTCCAGGGCCCATATACTTAGCTCCAGCCATCCCCCTGGTTCCACACTGAACCAGGGAGGAGCCAGCCTCCAACTAAAGTTGCCACCAGGTTCCTCAGAGCCAGGATGCACCTGCTTACACTAACTCCTTCTTTTGGGCTGTGCTCACGCCCTGTCACAAGAGGCAATTTGGCCACTGCCTCCTTATGCAAAAAATGAACCAGATGATAAGGATACATAGCATAGGTGATGGATACTTGGTCTTGGCCAAAGTGCTCTCATCTAGCACCTGAGGGCTGAGGTCAGATATTGTGGGCCTTGAGGAGGACCTTGAGCTTCCTTTAGGATGGCTCAAATCCCGACAGATTCCCTTGGAGAAGGCCCTGGCCCTGGGACCCTGCTGGCTGGGTTTGGGAGGCACTGTGTCCCTGGCCTCTGGCTCTTTGTCTGACTCTTTGATAACCTTGGGCAAGTCCCTTTCATTCTCTGTGCCTCAGTTTCCCTCTCCTTAGAGTGAGGAGAAATGACAGTGCATCTCCATTTCCACTTCCTCTACCTCACCTAGATATTGTGAGGATTAATACTTCCTGCCCAAGACACTCACGCTCTCTCCTGGGAACCTCCTTGGGTTAGGGGTGTGGGTGGTAGGAGAGACAGACCTGGGAGTTCCAGGTGACAGCACACAGTAGGTCTTTCTGCACCTCCCCACAGTTTCCCTGAACCTCAAAGGGGGCCGAGAGTTGAGAGGACAGAGGAGTGGAGATGGGAAAACCTACCACATTCCTCCAACCCACCAATCCGAACCCAACTTCCTTTATCTGCCGGTGGAAAACACCACCTCAGCTGGAATTCTGCTCTTTTTCTTTACCCCTCTCGTCCTCCGCTCCCTCATTTGCACTGCCCTCAAAGCCTCCCCCCCATCCCAGCCTCAACGCCCATATATTGACAAGAGAAGACTAGGGGGGACAGAATATTTATCACATATATGAAGAAATTCCATAAGGTTGAGGAAATTGGAGTGTGTGTTGCTGCTACAAAGGGTAAAACCATGACTAATGGGTAAAAATGAGTGGGAGGCAGATTTTGGCTTGAGGTAGAACCTTCTAGCACAACTGAGCTATCAGGTGGTTGCTCCGGACACCTGCAAGCAGAGTGTGGAGGTGGCTTCTGGAGGGAGAGTTACTCAACAGTCTTACTCAGACTAAGGCAACCCTTACAGAGTGCCTGCCAGGGCAGATGCTGGGACAGACAATGGCGAAGGAGACAGTATCCTGCCTCGAGGAGCGTACAGTGTAGCTAAGGAGTTAAGACACAAAGAATAGCGCAAAAGTGGTCAATAGTCTACCTAATGGCAATGAGCATGACACTGTCCCCTGCCGTGATGCCAACAGTGTCTCTAGGGCTAAAGGCTGGAGACCCCACCAGTGTGAAATGTATTCACTTCTGAGTCAGGATTTCGGGAAAGCTAGTGACTAGTTGTCCCGGGAAGGTGGGAATTCTCCCTGCCCTGCTCTGACCCCCAGGTAGCCAGGGCGGTCCAGGGAAGGTCCCTCCCCTCTTAGTCATGGGCTTTTGCTCTTCTGTCGAAGGCCGGTGGGGAGGCCAGACGGGGGGCGAGAGCTGGCGCCCTGCGTCCCGGCCTTGGCTCTTCACTGACAGAGTGGGTAGTGCTAGAGACCTGCCTTCTTCTCTCTGGGCCTCAGTTTCCTCCATTGTACCGTGAGGGGGTTGGACTGCATGCTTGCTAAATTTTCTTCCCACACTCACACTCTTTGGTCCTCCCTAGCATCAATACATCATTCAAGTCATTAGAGCTGTGTGCCAACTGAGCTATTGACGTGACTTGCTGTGGGCTCCAACCTCTGCTCTCAGGCCGAGAGTGGGGCGTGGTCTCCTCCTCCCAATTATCTGCAGGCTCCCTGAGCACCCCAGCCTAAGTGAGGCAGTGCTTGGACTGGGTGGGGACCACCTGGAGGAAAAAGATCAGCTGCTGGCTTTGGGGGTAGATTCTAAAGCCCTGGTCTCCTCCCCATTTCTTTGGGTCCCTCTTGCCCTGCAGGTGGGCACAGGAGATGACATGGACACAGGCACCTCCCTGCTCCTTTAGCAGGACGGCTGTCTAGGTGAGAAGAGGGGACAGGGGGTCCGGGCTTCTGCTCCCTCCAGGCCCCCCTCCCGTGGTCCAGGAGTCGGGGAAGAGTGAAGAGGCGAGCTCAGGCCTCAGCATCTCATGCCCACCACCTCCAGGAGGGGAAACCCAGTGCTCCCCCTTCTGCTCAACACCAGGGACTCAGACCCTTTCTTGACTGAGACGCATGAGTGCCTTCTGGGGCGAGAGCAGCCCCAGGATCAAGTCGGGCCTCCTAGCCACAGCGCAGTCCTGGTCGCGGTGGGTCCAATGGGGACGCCAATCACTGAAACCAACGCCGCAAGCCCGGCCCGCTCCGGCAGAGGGCGGGGGCATGAGGCTCCTTCCTGTGCCCCTGGGACCCTTTTGCGCCCTGTCGCCCTTGCCCACCACCCGTGGCAAGACTCAGCTCCTCTTCCGCAAACGTTCCCGGCCTCCGTGCAAGTATTCTTAACTCTTTACGCCTAATGAACAAGCACAGTTTTTTCAATGGTGAAAAAAAAGCACCAGATTTTTCTTTTTTTCTGAAGAAATCCCCCAAGCCCCCCCGCGGCTGGCGGGACACACACTCCCCACGTGGGGCTGTAGCAACGTCGTCTGTCAGGTCCCCCCCCACCTCGTGTTTCATCTCCTGCGCGCGCGTAGAGCAAATGCTAGAGCGATTTCAGCTGATAGAAAAACAAAAATGAAAAAAAAAAAACCACAAAAAACAAAAAACATGGCACGTTGCTAGTTTACAGGGTTTTGTGAGTTTAAATGCCTTATATTTAACAATCATAATTTATGACTAACTTGTAGATATCGTGGGTTCTTATTTAATTATTTTTATAGTTGTTTTGCATTTTTAATTATAATTTATTTATTTAGAAAGGATACTAATTTTTTTTATTACTCCTATTACCTCATTTTGGCGTTGTTTCTGGGAGTGGAATGCTTTGCATGCATTGGTACGATGACAAACAACTACGAATACAAAAAAAAATTTAAATAAAATTCTGCGAACTTTCTTTCGTCCAAACTATCAGGGTGTGTGATTGCAAGCTGTCCTCCTGTGGTGCTGGCCTCTTTGGATACATTCCATACGAAATGCAAACCTTTGATTCTGTATGCTGTGATCTAGTGAAAAACTCCAATATAGTGACTGTATTTAGCACATATCTACATATAATTTGCACTTGTCAGCAGACTGGGGTAATCCTTTCACTTGCTACCCTTGTCCCCCTCGCCCCCCCATCATTAATTAACCTGTCTTTCCTTCTTCCCTAGCCCTTCCCACAACCTCAGCCCACTCTGTCCCAACCCTCTGAGGAAAGTCTGGGGGCGCTGGAGGTCATTGCTCTCTTTGCCTGGGCTCCAAATCTCTCTGGTTCCAGAATGCTCCCTTCAGACATGACCAGCAGGAGCATCTGAAAGCCAAAAAAGCTTGATTTCTTAGAACGAACCCTGGACCTAGAGGTCAGGAGGCTCAGGTTTTCAGACCAGCTCTATTGCAAACTTTCCTGTGACCTTGAGCAAGTCACTTGGCCTCCTTGGTTCCTGGCTTTCTGGGCTGGGAGAGAGAGGTGAGCTGGAGGGTCTCTAGGGTCCCTCAGACTCAGAGAGACTATGACACAGATCTGGTGAGGGACCACCCTGCTGTGCTATCTCACCCTCTCAGGAGAGAAGACAGGAAGGAAGGAAGGAAGGAGAGGAAGTGAAGAGGAGAGGAAGAGAGTGGACTGAGAATTTACCCAGTGGATTTGCTCAAAGGAGACATCGGAGGGTTTCTGTCCTCTTATAGGCAGCATCCTGGGGGGGACAGGGAGGCAGGACAGGTGGAGTTATTCTTTGATATGGGACATGTCCTTTCACAAGGTTTGATGGGCACTGGGAGAGCAAACTAAAGTCCATATCTTGTTGGATACGGGGACGGAGTAAGCCCCAAACCACGGTGTTTGGCATTGGCTCCCCATCCTGCCATCTCTTGGAGACTGTGTTGTTGAGGCATCACCCTTGACAGCAGATTGGGACACATGTTCGAGACTCCTGGTTTCTCCTTTGCTCTCTGTCACTGCTCCACGGGGCTGTGGGCAGGGGCGTTGCTGTGGAGGATGCGGGTGGGGGCTCCCTGCTCTCTACCTGGAGGAAGGGTGCAAGGGGAGGGTTTGGGGAAGTAGTGGCCTCATGCAGCTATGAGCTCAGATACCCTTGAGCTAATAGGAGAAGAAGGGAGGTCCACGCCCTCAGCAGAAGCCTCTGGGTGGGCTCGGACCCTGGCTGGGAGAGAGAGGATCACTCCCATGCTCTCTGCATATCTGCCTCTTCCCCCCTTTCCTCCTTCCCTTTCTTTCCAGCCCATCTTTTCCTGCTGCCTCTTGACACCACTGCCTTCGCCTGGTGGAGAAGTCCACCCTCCACATGAGGCCCCCTGGGATGGTGCTGATGGGGGAGGACATGGACGCCCAGTTCGCCTCACTGCCTGGCCAGGCTTGTAGAAGTGGCTGGGCCGTGCGTGGTCCCAAGCCCCAACTTTGCTCCAGCCGGACTATGGGTCCCGTTCCCTGGGCTTCCTGCCTGCTACCTGCCTGGCTTCCCTTTCTGCCTCTGCCCTGGAGCCTTGTTCTCCTGCTTTCCTTGGAGATGGCCTGTGGAGTCACCCACTAGGCCACCTGGCCACCACACTGCTGGGCCTGGCAGACACTGCCCTCTTGGCAGGACTCCTGGACAGACATGCCTTATGCTGCTCTGCAGGGTCAGAGTGGGAAGGGGCCCCTTGCCCTGGCTGGCCTGTACCCCCTCCCCTCCTCACCCCAGCCATCCCCTCCCCCACTCCCACCCCTGGCCTTGGCTGCAGCTCATTTCTCTGCTGTGGAGCCAGCGCACTCGGCCCTCAAGGGGGTAATTTGGTTGCCCCTGGTAAGTGAAAGGATTATCCTCAGTGTTGATTGTCCTTTTTTGTAATCCTCCTGCTGTTCTGTTCTGTTGTGCTGTGCAACATTTTGCTACATAGACTATTTTATAGCAGAAAGCTAGAAGAATATTTATTATGAATATTAAAGCAATAGTGCATCAATGAAAAGGCGGAGACATTAGGAATTGTGTAAATGCTTAGATTCACTTTTGGTGGATTTTTTGTACTTTATTTATAACTAATAAAAATGAACTGCATTGCTAACTACACTTCACTTGTGCAAGGTGCTTATTTCCGTGCACACCCAGGGCATGTCCAAGAAAGCCTCTCCCAGACCTCTGTGTCTGTCCAAGGTTGAGGGCGATAGCAGGTAACTCTTTCCCACTCATTGTCCTCATCCTCCCTCCCTGTCACTCACCAGCTTCCCTTCCCCCTACTCCCCCCACCTCCTTCTTCTTCTTCTGCTTCTTCTTCCACCTCCTCTACTTTCTCCTCCTCCTCCAGTCTCATGCATTATTTTCTTTAACCTCT
This sequence comes from Micronycteris hirsuta, assembly GCA_004026765.1. Lineage (NCBI taxonomy): Eukaryota > Metazoa > Chordata > Mammalia > Chiroptera > Phyllostomidae > Micronycteris > Micronycteris hirsuta. Next base: position 123,260 of record PVJI01003436.1, read on the forward strand.
TTATCTCTCAAAGAATCTGTTCTATGCCATGAACCCAGCATCTAGTTTAACCTGTTTCCTAAACTTCAGTTTATGGCTCCTAAAGGGGAAAGTTCCCATTTTTGATCAATTTTCGAAAGTAACCTCTTGGGTTTTGAAGTGGAGGACACCTCGGTGTCCCTGCAGGGGGACGGAGTGTGATTTTTGACAGCTGGCATGGATTTCTGAGCCTTTGGAACAGGCTGGCTCAGACACTCAGCATCATCGCGGCCGCGGGCTGTGTGTGGCCCAGGGGGGCTGTGAACGCGGCCTAACAAAAATTCACAAGTTTACTTAAGACATTATGAGATGTTTTTTGTGATTACATGTCACAATGTATTTAATGTGTGGCCCAAGACAACTCTTCTTCTTCCAGTGTGTCTCAGAGATGCCGACAGGTTGGACACCCCTGGTCTAGGGTCTGTTCTCAGTGTGTGGGTCAGTGAACTGAAAAATGACTTTCTTTCCTAAACTGCAAACAGAACCCATATGGACAAACTTTTTATGAAAGTAATAGACTTCATTTTTAGAGCAGTTTTAGGGTTACAGAAACATGAGCAGAAAGCACAGCGTTCCGATACACTCCCTCACCACGACCACTCAGGCCCTTCCGTTCCTCACATCTTGCCTTGGTGCAGTACAGCACTAGAACTGATGCGCCACTACCCATTCATTTTTATTAACTAAAGTCCGTCGTTATTAGGGCAATGAATATTTAAATCCCTAGTGTTTGTTCCAGTGAGAGGACCACGACAGCTGTCTGCTGCTTTCCTCGTGCTCCCATCTCTGCCTCTTGATCCCTGAATCCGAGCTGGTTAGTTCCGGCCCCACCACCAACCCACAACCAGCATGCAGATGTGCAGAGCCACTGCCTTCCAGGGTTTCCAGCTGTGATAATGTGGGTGGTAGACTTGGCTCCTTCCAATTCCTACATTCCGTGTCTTTTTTATAGACCCCGCCCCCTCTCTTATCCTTGTCTGTTTAATCTCTGTTTACACAACGGAAGTTCCCCTATGAGGAAAGGCCTGAGCTATTCCAGAGACTGGGGAAATGGTTCTCTTTCCTTGGATTTTGTCCTACCCCCCTACA